>PVKA01034585.1:0-23352 GCA_004027165.1 Ctenomys sociabilis | reverse complement strand
TTTTTTTTTTTTTTTTTTTTTTTGTCTTTTTGAGACAGGGTCTCACTATGCAGTTCAGGCTGGCCTCGAGCTCACTTTGTAGCTCAGGCTGGTCTCGAACTCACAACAATCCTCCTGCCTCAGCCTCCCGAGTGCTGGGATTACAGGCCTGCGCCACCACGCCCGGCTACCCAAACCATTTTATTTATTTATTTTTAATTCGTTTATTTATTACAGTGTCTCACTACACATCATGGATTCTTTTTTTGCGGGGGGGGGGGTCAGCTCAGCCCACCCTGGGGGGAGGGGCTGGCATGGCATGTGGTGCTGGGGATCGAACCGCAGTCCCTGAGAGGCGCTTTAGACCGCTGAGCTATCTTGCCAACCCTACCCAAACCATTTTAATGACCAAGTATCAGATGGTTTGAATGAGCTGCTTTCTTAGGCTTTTTTGTTGTTTTGTTTTCCGAGAAGATGGAGAACTTCTTAGCAACACTGACTGCAGAAGCTGCGTACCAGCAGTGTGGAACCCAGACACAAAGACCTGGAAGTCCATGTACCCCACAGTTACCCTTTTGGTTTTGCTTTTCACAACCACCTCGACCAGCACAGAGAAAAGTCTGAGGAGGAGTTTAGAATGAAACAAAATATAAACCAAATCCTCATATTCTGACTCCTCCTGGAAAGAAGAGCTGGAGAAGAGAATAACCTCCTTTCTACTCTACTTCTTTTACTCTGAACCACTTGGCATCCAAAAAAGTGTTTTGCTTCTAGACCAGTTAATGTTCCAAATCAGGGCCGCAGGGGTGGGGCTGGGGGTCACAAGGGAGACTGCTGATCTATTCTAGGGCAAAGGAAGATGACATATTATTTAAACTACTGCTGGGTGCTTTCTCTGAGATTCCTTCTCTACTCATTTGTCTGAAACAATGGGCTTCTTTGTGAGGCCTTTCCCTGTGGATAAAAATGCGCTCTTAGGTTCTGAATAACTCCCGCATGTCCCACAGGTCCACCAGCCCACAGCAGGAGCTCTTGGGGAAGATCAGCTCCCGAATTTGCACAGGATCCCAGACACAGTGGCGCACACCTATAACTGCAGCACTCTTGGATCCTGAGGCAGAAGGACTGCAAGTCCAAGCCATGCCTGGGCAACTTAAGGCCTTAGTGAGACCCTGTCTCAAAATTTAAAAATTATCAAAGGACTAAGGATGCAACTCAAGCATTATGGTACAGGGTTCCATCTCTTACACTGGGAGGTTAGTGAGATAGCTCAGTGAATACAAGCACCTGCTTAGGCAAGCTCCGGGACTGGGGTTCAATCCTCAGCACCATATGCTGCTCCAGGCCCCACCCCAGGCACACTGGGCCAGCCACTGAGACTGGGCATGGGGGCCCATACCTGTAATCCCAGTGCTGGGGAAGCTAAAAGCAGGAGGATCACTAGAGTCTAGGCTGTGTAGTGAGACGTTGTGGCAGATACACTTAAAAAAATCCTCTTATACTGGGGCAGGTTTGGGGTGGACTGAATAGCATGAGGTCTCAATGAGCAGAAGGAAGGAAAAAATGAAACAAGAACAAATGTTCTCAGAAGAGTTCACCACTTGGCCTGCTGTCCTGCCCAATATTCTGGTCCTGAGCTGGTCAGGAGTTGTGGAGAGCTGCGCACAGCCGCACCTTAAAGAGGGCGCTGGCTTCCGCCTTCCACCCCCACCCCCACCCCCGGGGGTGAGTGCTCTCCATAGCAAACAGCTGCTTATTTGGCTAAGGCTAAGACTATGGCATTGCTTCCGCCTACCTGGACCTATCGGTAGTGCACACGTGGCTCCCTGAGATTGGAGGCCCACAGGTATTTAGCTATGAGCGGGCTTCCAAACAAAGGGTAGAAAGAACAAAGGGTAGAAAGAAAGAAGGGAAGAAAGAACAAAGGGAAGAAAGAAAGAGGGGAAGAAAGGAAGAAAAGGGAAAAAGAAAAGAAAGAAAAATCCAGTTTGTTAAGGGGCTGAATAAACTGCAGAGAGAAGAACTGGTTGTTGCGTCTTCCTTGCTGGCGAGGCCGTGCGCAACAAGGAGTGCTCGCTTCAGCAGCACATATGCATGGTGACTGACTCGAGGAGGAATGCAGGAGCTGGTGGTGGGGAGAGGGCACCCAGGAGCCCCTGGATTACTGTTGTCATGGGCTCTTAATCCTCTTCCTCTGTTTACCCTCCAAGCTTCTCCAGAGTGTAAGTACAACTGTGGTTGTCACTCCTGAGCCACTCACTGTTCTGCGGCTCCTGCCGCTTACAGCTTGGTTTCTTAGCTGCTGTTCTTCCTCCAGTTTTCCCAAAGGCTTCTGTGTCGACAGCTGTGATGCATTTGGTGGAAAGTTTGGGAGCTGAGGCCTGGTGGGAGGCATTGGGGCCACTTCGTGCCGCTTCGAAGGGGATCAAGGAGCACCAGCCCCTCCCTCTGGCTCTGAGGTGAGCAGTTTCCTTGCTATGTACTCCCACCATGAGGCCCTGCTTCACAACAGGCCCAAAACAGAGGAGGCAAGCACCCAGGGACTAAAACCTCTCACACTGTGCGCCAAAATCAAGTTTTCCTTCTTTTTTTTTTTTTTTTTTTTGGCGGAACCAGGGATTGAACTCAGGCCATTGCACTTGCCAGGGAAGCACTTACTCCACTGAGCTATCTCCCTGGCCCCAAGTTTTCCTTCTTTAAAATCACTTATTTCAGACCTTTTGTCCCAGTGATGAGGAGCTCATGCAGCTTCCATACTCAGTGAGGTCAGGATGCTAGTTCTAAAGAAGGAGCAGCAGGCCAGGTAAGAACCACTGAGGGTACCACGCACACCCCTGTGCATGGCCTTCGGGGCCCATGTCGACCCAGCCCCTCTGGTCTGTCTCATCGCATTATTTCTGTGTCACATCCTCTGCAGCTGCACTAACATTCATACCATGCTCTAAATGAACTGCAAATCCGTATGCCTAATCCAGGCACGAATTAGGTGAGCGGAAAGGTCTGAGTGTGTGAGGAGCCGGAATGGATGGAGAGACAGCAAGCTGAGCAGTGCATGTGCCAAGCGAACCCTCTTCAGTCAGTGGCTGGGTATCAGGTCTTAAGAATTTTGAAAATATTTCCCTTCATTTGCTCCTCCACCTGTTGTATGCATGTTTTAAGATACTTGCAGTTTTCTTAGCAGTACCTGTCAGCATTTTGTACTCTGAATCATGGTTGTTCATGTACATTTTCATGATCATCCGCCTGAGTGGCGGAATGTAACCGGAAGTTCACCTCCTCCTTTTCAGGGGCTCTGAAAGCATCCTCACTTCTTCATCATCTCCCGCCACCGCCTCACTTTCTAGCAGATCCGACTGGCAAAGCTATGCTCGACCGCAGACATCTCCTTCACTGGCTCTTTGGAGCCGGCGCACAGGGTCTCCCGCTTCCCGTGAGCCTTTCTCGGCCCCAGCTTTTTGGTCTATTCAGGCTCCTGAGGAGCCTACGCAGGGCCGGCAGGTGGCGGAGGTGTGTACGGACGAAATCCCTGCAAACCCAGAATTCAGGGGCCTCTGCATTTAACTTTCCTAAGTCTTCTTTCCCCTTGTCTCCACTTTGGCATTTCTCATGGTTGGGAGGGTGAGAAGAAGCAGGTAGTTCTGCTGCGGGAGAGACCGGAGAAAAAGCCTCACTGCTGCTGCGGTGTGCACAAGTGGCCGGGCTAGGAGAGGGGCTTGGCATCAGCTTGGTACCTACAAGCTGCAAATAAGCCTCAGGTGCAAGCAACAAGCCAGAGGGACGAGCTCTGGAGCACATCCAATCATCATCGTGTTATGGTTTACACCTAGATGTCCCCTCAAAGGCTCTCGGGCTCATGGAACTCCACAGAGCAGTAACCCACTGATGAGTTTGTAGCCAAATCGATGTCAACAAGTGAAGCCTGGTTGGAGGAGGTTGATGACTGGAGGCGGGGCCTGGAAGGGAGCATATCCCTTTGGGTGCCCTGCCTGCCACATCATGGACCGGTTCTCCTCTGTCAGCTCTCCCTGCCTTGGAACCAGTGCGTGTGGACCGAAACCTCTACAAACTGTGAGCCACCATAAACCTCTCTTCCTTTAACTCGTGGGTGTTGAGTATTTTGACCCAGTAACAAGACAAGTTGCTTTCAGCTATCATATACTGGAAGTCCACGTGCTTCCTGGGTGATTGTTTAGACGTGGCATTCCTGCACCCCTCCAGGGGACTGGCCACGACTTCTGGAAGAGAGAGTAGGGCTGCTTTTATAGCGCAGTCCTCCGGTGCTGCCCACGCAGATCTCTGTGGGGACCTGCGGAGTCACAGAGCCATGGCACGGGGTCTCCCTAAATCCTTCATGCTAACACATCATTGCCAGCAGAGTCCACAGTCCAAGAACAAAGCTTGAGGTCAGGCCCAGATCAGCCACATAGTGGCAGGTAACCATGAGAAAGCAGCTTCACTCTGAGCCCTGCTGTCCTGTCAAATGTAATGATAGGCGGCCGGCCATGAGGACACAGCAAAAGGGCTGCGTGAGTGGGCGCGGCCTGTTGATGGCAGAGCCGTCAATCACAGAGATTCTGGACACTGCTCAGAACTGCTTCCGAGCCCTGCACTTAATACCAATCGGAGAACGCTATCCTCAGCTCTTCGGGTCTTTGACAGGATGGCCTAGACCTGCCCTCAGAACAGGGGCATCTAGGTTGGTGGTCATTAAGCTCGTGGCTGCTGTAAGCCCCTGCACCCGATGGCCTTGCATTCTTCATAGCAGACTTTCCAGTTCCACTGGCCCACACTCAGCCTGCGGAGCACTTTTTATTTTTCTTTTCTCTCCCAAAGCATTTCTCTTCCTTTTTTTGCTATTGTTGGTACCGGTGTTGGAACTCAGGACCTAGGGCTTCACTGAGCTACTTCCCCGACCCTCCTCACTTTTAATAAATGCAAAACCTCTTCATTATTCACTTCTCTGAGACAGCAAGAGCATGGGAAGGACCGCTGGTGACCACACCGTCTGACATCTGTCACTTAGGATTATTTGCTTCCCAGCACATGGGAAGTACTTGATAAATCTTATTTCCTGCTCAGTGGGCCCCAAATATTATTCACAGACCATCTTGACAATTCATGCCACAATTGTGTCACCCTCTCCTAGCACTAAATACGATATTACTAAATACCTTACTGTTCGGGGCTGGGGAGATAGCTCAGTGGCCTAAGCACCTGCATGGCAGGTGCAAGGACACAAGTTCAATCCCTGGTGCCTCATGCCATACTGGCCCTGGAATTGGTTGTGGTGGTGCATGTCTGTAATCCCAGGACTGGGAAGGATCAGACAGGAGAATCACTTTAAGTCTCCACTGTGTAGTGAGACCCTGAAATAAATAAATAAATAAATAATAAAATCAATACTTTGAGCTTTTAACTTGGCAACATGCTAAGAGGTGATACCTAGAAAATGAATCTATTATTTCTTCCATATCGACATTAACATATAACTAGTGAGATTTTAAAATGTTCATATCCAGAACCACCATGGTTTGCGAACTGACAGCTTCAGTTCAAGGAGCTGAGGCTCAGGGAAGTGAAACAACTTTTCACAGGTCACAGGGCTGGTTGGCAAAAGCTACAAGTTGAGGAATTTGGGCTTCTAACTAGGCTGGCGTTCAGCATGCCGCAGCAACCTTCTGGGTCTACACGGTTCAGCTCGTAAAAGGCACTTTGAAATGTATTGAAAGAGAACATCCTTTGTTAGGCTGACCTCAGGAAGCTGAAGGGAACCTTGTGCTAAATTGGCTACAAAGGAGCCCTGGCTTTTGCGCACAGCGCACAGCGGTAGAGGGGGCTGAAAGCACAGCCTCACCTCAGGTTACCCCTGCGGCCCCTTGAGGGATGCTGTGGAACAATGAGGTTCACAAACCTGCGGCCTGGAGCAGCCCAGCCAGCCTGGAGAAGCTAAGAGCTAAAGCCTCAGGCCCTCAGCCTGGTACTGATCACCACCCACAACCCCCTCACCACCCACAGCCGTGACCTTGGAGAAGTCCTTGAGCCTTCCACAACCTCAGCCCTCCTCTGCAACGTTCTTACAGGGTTTCTGAAGACACAATGTACTGTTCAGAGAAACTGTTCAATACAACAGGGGTGGCTTTGGCTTTTACTCCATCAGATGTTTTCCTAGACCAAATGTAGTGAAATAAGTTAACTTGAAGACAGTTTACAAGAACTCAAGAATACAAAAGCTGCTGTACTGCACGACTGCATTTTGAATGTCTCCTATAGTTTTGTGAGTCCATCATTCTATGTATCTTTAATGTAAAAATGTAATTACTAGGGGCCGGCCAAATAGCTCAGCAGATTAAAGCACCTGCAAGCAGGTGCAGGGGCCAGGGGTTCTATCCCCGGACCTGCCGTGCCGGCCCCACCTCTGGTGCATGCTGAGCTGGCAATTGAGACTGTGCATGGCAGTGTGTGCCTGTAATCCCAGCTCTTGGGAGGCTGAAAACAGGCAGATCACTAGGAGTCCGATCTAGTAGTGAGACCCTGAACACCCTGTAGACCCTTCCCTAAAAATACAAGAAAGAAAAAAAAAGTAATTACTTTCCAAAAGTTAATTTTTCCAGAAATAAAACACCATGTTAAGCAGATTTGCCTTGGGGAGATGCTTTCCTTCCTTCCTTTCTACATTCTTTCCTTCCTTCCTTCCTTCCTTCCTTCCTTCCTTCCTTCCTTCCTTCCTTCCTTCCTTCCTTCCTTGTGGTTATTATTGCTCAGGCTGGTTGTTTTATCAGGTCTTGTGACTGAACCCAGGGCTTCACTCATGCTAAGCAATTGTTTCACCCCAGGGCTGCATCCCAGCTCTAAATTTATACTTTTGACTGACACATTAACCTGTACATGTTTATGGGCTACCGTGCGATGATTTGATGCTCATATATATTGTGTAATGCTTAAATGAAGTTGAAGCATCTCCTCAAACTATTCTTTGTTTTGAGTTTTTGTTTTGTTTTGGGGGTTTCCTTTTGCTGGGCGATAGGTACTAGGAATTGAACTCAGGACTTCATGCTTGCCAGGCAGATGCTCTGCCACTGAGCTATATTCCCCAGCCCCCTCAAACTATTTTTTATGGCAAACTAATCAGAATCCTGTCTTCTAGCTTTCTGTGTGTAGCACATAATTGTATCTACAGCCAACCAGAACTTCATGTTTCTTTTTCCTTTTTTGTGACAAGGTCTACCTATAAAGTTCGGGTTGGCCTCAAACATACAGTGATTCTCCTGCCCCAGCCTCCTGAGTGCTGGGATTTCAGGGGTGCACTATCATGCCCAATAGACCTTCATATTCCCATTATTTAATGTCTACTGGTCAATCTTTCCCACCCCTCCCTCCTTCCTCCTCTCCCCAGCCGCTGGTAATAGCCATTCCATTCTCAATGTCTGTGAGATCAACTTTTTCCCCTTGAGGGGTCAGGGAGATGGCTCAGTAAAATAAGCACTTCCCTGGCAAGCACAGGGGTCTGAGTTCAATCCCCGGTTCCACCAAAAAAAAAAAAAAATTTTTTTTTCCCCTTCACTGCTGTCACAAGCAACCCAGGATCTGCCATCACTATAGAGTAGTCTGCCTTTTCTAGAATACTACATAGATGGAATAATACAATACATCTCTTTTCTTTTTCTTTCTTTTTTTTCCCCCTGAACCTGAAGATTGAACTCAGGCCTTTGCGCTTGCAAGGGAAGTGCCTATTCCACTGAACCATCAATATATCTCTTTATGTCTGGCTCTTTTCACTTGGCATAATTATTTTTAAGTTTCTAGGAATTGTTTTCGTATACCAATAGGTTTGTTTGTTTGTTTTGGCTAAATAGTAGTTCACTGAACCATACTTTGTTTATCTATTTTCTTGTTGATAAGCAATTCAATTGTTCCCAGCTTGGGGTTATTAAAAAACAACTGCTGGGCTGGCCAGATAGCTCAGTGGATTAAAGCACCTGCTTAGTCAGAGCTCAGTGTCCAGGGTTCAATCCCCAGCGTGCTGTGCCAGCCCCACGCCGCGGGCATGCTGAGATAGTGATTGAGATTGGGCCTGCCTGTAATCCCAACACTTGAGAGGCTGAAAACTGGAGAGTCACTATGAGTCCAATCTGTGTAGTGAGACCCTGTATATCCTGTCCTAAATGCCAAAAAAAAATTCATTGTGGCTTTTTAGTTTGTTTTGTTTTTGCTACTAGGGACCAAACTGACAACTTTGCACTTGCCGGGCAGCTGCTTATGCCACTAAGGTGTCTCCCTAGACCTTCTTTGTGGCTTTAATATTTGTTTCTATGGTAAATAACATTTAGCATATTTGCATGTACTTATTTGCCATGTGTATTTTTAAACAAAACATGAAATCTGGTCATCTTTTGCCAGTTTTTTTTTTTTTTTAACACATCTTCCCATGTAGTCCCGATCTCTGCCTCTGCTTCCAGGGCTGGTATTGCAAACATGCACCACCGTGCCTGGCTCAAGTTTTTGGTCCTGTTGCTCAGCCATTTGCTGAGAGAAGTGTACTAACATATCCAGCTCTGACGATGGATACATGCATTCCCCCTTGGCACTGTGCAGACGACCTCAAACCACTGAATGGAAGTGACCCTTCTGCCTTAGTTCCTAAGCAGCTGGAACTGTAGACACAGACTACCATGCCCTGCTGGGGAGACGTTCTTTTTTTTTTTTTTCTTTGTATTTAGCACAGGGTCTATAAGGCCTACAGGGTCTCACTGTGTAGATCCGACTCATAGTGATCCTCCTGTTTACAGCCTCCCAAGTGCTGGGATTGCAGGTGTGCACCACCATTCCCAGTGTCAGTCACCATCTCAGCGTGCCCCGGGGGTGAGGCTGGCACAGCAGATCGAGGGATTGAACTCCCGGCCCCTGTGTCTGCCTAAGCAGGTGCTTTAATCCACTGAGCTATTTGGCTGGCCCTAGAGAAATTCATAATTTCCCTTTGAAGAAGTGTACTTTTTAATGGATAGAATGGGACAAGCAAATGGAACTCCTGAAGTAAAGAAATGGTCTAAGGGAAGCGGGAGGGGTGAGGAGGGGAAGGGAGGCAAGTACTGGCTATGTACAGGAAGCTCCTGAGCTAAGACTGATAATGGCAAAAATGAAACATGGGATTTGGAGGAGAAGGGGAGGGGAGGAGGGAAGGGAAAGGGAACTTTAGAAAATCAAGCCATGGCATGTACTTATCACCACTTGTCAAGATGATTGCAAACTGCATGAAATACAAACACGTACTAATAAACTGAAAAATTGGGGCTGGGGAGATGGCTCAGTGGAATAAGTACTTCCCTGGCAAGCGCAAAGGCCTGAGTTCAATCCCAGTTCTGCCAAAAATAATTAAATAAATAATAAAATGAAAAATTAAGGGAAAGAAAAAGAATTGTGCTTTTGGGCTGGTCATGGTGGCTTAATCCTGTAAGCCCAGCACCTGGAATGCTCAGGCTGGTGAGTCAATGAGTTCAAAGCCAGCTGACCTGCACAGTGAGACCTTGTCTCTAAAAACCCCATAAAACCAGAATTATCATTTTGGTTTTGGGACTCTCAAGAAACTTTAGCCTACCCAAAATCACAAAGATTTTCCCATGTTTTCCTCTAAATATTTTGTATATTTCAATTTTGCATTTTTGCTGTAATTTGAATTAATTGCTGTTAATGAGGGGAGGTGTGAATTGAATTTTATTAAATTTTTGTTGAATTTTGTTAAAAGAATTTATCTTTTCTCCATGTTGCCTTTGTGTTTTCATCAGAAATCAGTTGGGCTGGGCGGATAGCTTGGTGGTATGAGCATCTGCGAGCAAGTGCAAAGACCTTAGTTCAACCCCAGTAGTAAAAAAAAAAAAAAGAGAGAGAGAGAGAGAGAGAGAAGAAAGAATCAGTTGGCCATGTCTGCTAAAGAGAAAGGAAAATTTGAAGATACAGCAGAGGTGGGCTAGGCCTCTTCCAAAAGAGAAACCAACTGAGAGCTGGGCTTGGAGGCACATGCCTGTAATCCCAACACTCATGAGGCTGAGGCAGGAGGACCAGACACCAGCCTGGGCTACAGTGGGAGGTCAAAGGAAAGCAACTGGGAGAGACGTGGAGTAATACTGTGGGAGGGGAAGGCTGCGAGCTGAAGGAAAAGCAGGCAAAGAATATCGCCGCCTGCTGAGCAAAAGGCAAACCTGATGCAGCTAAAGAGGGAGTTGTCAAAGCTGAAAAAGGCCAGACTGTGAAGATGAAGGGGAGGAAGATAAAGATGATGAATAAATTGATTATGGTGCAGTTTTTCTTCTTTATCTATAAAGCATTTAATTTCCCTGTTTATGACTTCTTTTAAAGAAAAAACCCTGAAATGTAGGGCTGAGCAAGATTTGTTTTTATTTTTTGTATTATAACTTTTTTCTTTTTTTATTATGAATTTTTAAAATTTTTTAATAGGACAGTTTCAATAATTAATAGACTGTACATTGTTATCTTCTTAGTGGTTATCGATAGTATAAGAAGCAGACAGGATATTCTGTCCAAACACTATTAGTACAAATCTTTCTACTCATTGAATTAAATGAAAGAAGCTGTATTCCTATCCTAACTATTCTATATATACAAATACAAAATGGTCCTTCCTTTGTATCGCCTTGTTTCGTTTAGTCCTGTCAGAGATGGGTATTCCATTGCCATCTAAATACTATAGGTGCATGAATTCAGCAAAACAATCCAACACAGCCCAGCAGTCCACAATAGTAGTGGGTTATCCACAGAAGTTGTTGACTTGAGCCTTTCACAGCTCAGCATATTAATATAGCTTTACTTTATATACCTCATTTTTATACTTTTCTGCTGGATGGTTAAGACCAAGATAAAGCAAGACCTATATAAAAGAAATGTAACTTTTGTATCTGATAAGGTCAGTCACATACCCTCAGGATTTATCCTGTAACCCTGTACCTCACGTTGTAGATCCTTTGCTAGTGTCAACCTTGTGGATGAGTCCCGGCCATTGCTTGACCAATTTGCTCTCTGTGAAAGCCTGAGAGAAAGTTTTCTCTCCATGTGACTCTCCTTAGGCACATTCTACATCATGATCACTTTCCTCTGTGGCCCCATAATCTCCTTGATCAGAAAATTTGGGACACCACTGAGTTACAGGATGTAAGATTTGTTTTTAAACTATACAGTGTCCTTTTAGTGTAGCTAACATGCTATCTTTGTACCGTGGCAATACGGAGCTGGTCCTAGTGGTATTGTCAGTAGTTACAAACCCAGCCGGGTATAGGGTGGGGTTGTAAATTAGCGTGGAAATTCTGAGCAGGCTCTTGCTGACGCACAGCGTAAATTCATTATCTGTGGGGACAGTGGTTTTTCCTCTTTAGTTGTCTGTGGTAAAGACTATATGAAATAGTTTATGCTTTGTTAACTGAATACCTCTTGTAATTGCAAAAAAAAAAAAGTTGCTGCTATTTCCTTGACATTCTGAATACTTACTTAAATATAACTTTTTATTCTAAAAAATAAATATATAATTCAATGACATGAATTATAGTCACACTACTGTTTAACCATCTCCACTGTTTCCCTCAAAATTCACATTTGAATCTCATTTTTTTCCTTAAAAACCTGGGAATTTTGAATGACATTCCATAATGCTCTGTTTTATATTGTTTTTTTACCTTGGCCTTGTTTTTGTTTTTTACAACCAAGTTATACTCTGTGACCCAGGCTGGCCTAGAACACTCTCTGTAGGCCAGACTGGCCCTCGAATTTGCAATCTTCAGCAACCTCAGTGTTAGGAAGTTGCTGTTAGTTTTAAATCTAGTTTATTTGTGGCACTAGAGTGAACCCAGGGCCTTTGCATTGAGCTACATCCTCTGCACATTATGTTTTCAATTTTGAGACAATCTCCTTTAGTCAATAAATTGCTCAGGTTGGGCTCTCACTAGTGATATTCCTGCCTCAGCTTCCCAGAGTGCTGGGATTCCAAGCTTGCACCACCAAGCCTAGCTCCCCCAGTTTTAATGTAAAACAATGTAAATCATCCTGAGATGTGCTGCTTAGCTCACGGGACTCCTCCCTCCCTCTGCCTGGTGTGCAGACACCAACTTGATGATCCCAGAGAATTTCCATGGATCTCAGAGGCCCCGTAGCATTGTTCATCTTACAGATGTGAAAGCCAAGAAAGGGGATCACACAGCCAGTAAGTAAGTGACAGGGCCAGCTGAGAAATAAGAACTGCTATTTTTGCACCGAGGAGGGGTTTGTACCTCACTCTGACAGCCTCCCTCTGTGAGGTCCACTGTGGATGAAATCAACTCCATCCTCCTCAGGACTTCAGAAAAATGAAGTCTTCAACTTTTAGGGGAGGGCTGGTGTGAGGGTTTAACGAAGAGATAAAACAGCCCCAAAGTGAGCAAACAGGTGGAGATTGGGGATAGAAAAGTGCAGCTATGGGTAGGGTTTCTCACCTGAGGAAAATGCTTAGTCAAGTATGAGCAGAAGGCAGAGCAGGTGTTCGAGCTCCTCCTCTCAGATGCGTTACTGATGGAAAGTGCCAACAGGAAATGGCCCGAGTACTGGGCATGCCTGAGCATTACCAGTGTCACTTCCTCCAGGCACTGGGGAGATGATCTAATTTATTGGGTGGTTTCCTGGTATTATTGGAAGTAGTTAGCAACAAGTACCTCTTGACTTGGTCTGTAGTCCAGCGGTAGGTAGAGTACTTAACCTAGCATGCTCAAGGCCCTGGCTTGGATCTCTAGCATGAAGGAAGGAAAGAAGGAAGGGAAGAAGGACAGAAGGAAGGAAGGAAGGAAGGAAGGAAGGAAGGAAGGAAGGGAGGGAGGGAGGGAGGGAGGGAGGGAAGAAGGAAGGAAGGAAGGAAGGAAGGAAGGAAGGAAGGAAGGAAGGAAGGAGAAGAAGGAAGGAAAGAAGAAAGAAAGAAAGAAAAGCAAGCAGGCAGGAGGGGTTGGGGAGATGGCTCAGTAGAACGAGCACTTGCCTGGCAAGCACAAGGGCCTGAGTTCAATCCACGGTTCCGCAAAAAAAAAAAAAAAAGAAAGCAGGCAGGCAGGCAGTACCCTAATCAGTGAGTACTCTCAATCCTGCACATAACTACAAATTTTCTTAGGAAACACCCAGGATTTCTTTCAACACTAAAATCAAATCAGTTCCCATGATGCCAGGTGCCATTCTAGGACTATTTCATACTTCTCAAAACTCAATAGGGTGGCAACTATTTTTGCCTTTCCCTCATAGAATAGAGAAAGGTTAGCTAAACCGCCGAAGGTCATGCAGCCCTGGTAGGGCCACAGGCCTTAGCTGCCAGTCACAGGCACCACTAATCACCATGTGGCCAGCGAGCTGCTCCCACGACCCCTTTCACCATGATTTATGGACACATAGGGCCATGAAAGTTTGGCAGCCCCCTGAGCTGAAGTGCCACGCTTGCTGGTGGCCTGCTGGAAAAACACAGGGAGCCAGAGAGGAGAGAGAGGCCAGGCCTCCTGCCTGGTGGGCTGTGAGTCACACAGGTCAGCGGGGCTGCACCACTCCGCCTGTCACCGGCAGCTGTCTTTCTGCGCTACCCAGCAAAGCCCGGGCTCAGCTCGGAGATGGGAACTGCGATTTATAAGCTCTCAGGCAAAATCAACTTTCAGGTGAAGAAAACCCACATACCTGGTAGGTCACCCTTGCTTCCGGCGGTCTGAGGGCCCCAGGGCTACTGGGAGGAAGGAGCATCTCCACACTGCTTTGGTCATGTTGTGCCTTTGATGTTACAGAAGGACCCAGCTGGCTTTTCGGGGCTGGGGACAATTGCTTCCTCAAGGCCTGCTATTGGGGTTTCTCGTCATCTGAGTTCATTTATAAGTCCTTTCACAAGTTGGCTTTATTTCTTGTAGGCAATTGTTCTTTTAGATTTTGCATGACTGGAACAAAGGGTGGGGAAAGCAGAACTCTGCAGCCTCTTTCTATTACAGGACGGCTCAGAAGGTTTAATTTTCCATAACAGATGTAACATTAACTCCAGTGTTATTTTGACCAGTTATAAATATCAAGAACATGTGTCTTGTAGTTTAGATTCTGCCTAAAAGCCCTCAAGAACTTCCAGGCTTTCGTCCATGGCTCCAAGACTTTGTTGGGAAGCAGTGGAAAATGCTTTCGGCCTTGCACGGCTGGGTGGAGAAAGGGGCTGTCAGGGAGAACTTGGGGTTCCCTGTGGTCTCACTGATCAGCAGGATCTTAGGGAAGCATTAGCAGAAGCTGTTGCCAGGAGTTGCCAGGTGGCCCATCCAAGGGTGGTAATAACCTCTGCAAGGCTGGGCGTGGACCAGGCTGTGAGTACATGTGAGAGAGAGAGAACCTTTAGGGTGAGAAGGGTTGGGACGGGTTCAGGAATTCTGTGATCTTGAGCCACGGCTCACTTGATTCTTGGTGTGAACAGCCAGATGCCAGCCCTTTGTCGAAGCTGTGTGCTTGACACATGGCATCCTTATTACCAATTTTTTAGCAGTGCCTGCAACACCGGTTTCTCTGGTATAGCTTGCCTAGTAGTAAGAAACAGTATTACCATATTTCGTGTTATCTGTGGATCCATCTATTTCAATATAATCCATCATTTTATGTGCTCCTAGGAAAGGGAAATTCTGTTACACCATGACATGCCACCTACTGAAAAATGTACATGTGCTTCAGAAATGTTACATGCTTTCTAAAAGGTGCCTTTTAGTTTAGTAAAGTTCAGTTTAGTTTAGTAGGTAGCCTTTAGAATTCCTTTTAGTCCTGTAAGTCAGTGCTCCCTCATAATAAGAGTTTTCCTATTCTAGTAAAATGATGTTTACAAGAAGGACATAAAATTTACCCAGTGCTTGGACTTTGTTTCTCTCCTTAGAAATAGAAAAGATGTAGTGGGCCTGCCAGGCTGACATTGTAGGGGCAGGGATCAGAATTAATTATGAGTGAGAAGCAAAACACACCAAAGAGAAAATGCTTCCTAGTGCTGTTACTGAGTTGTGGCTTAGAAAAATGCTGACTACGCAAGGCTCACCAGTCTAACTTGCCTGTTGGGTTCTATCTACTTCTAAATAGTAAAGTAATAGCCCTAATCTAGCTCCCAGTTAATAAAAGACAGCCTTAGAGCAGGAAGGAAGGAAGGAAGGAAGGAAGGAAGGAAGGAAGGAAGGAAGGAGGGAGGGAGGGAGGGAGGGAGGGAGGGAGGGAGGGAGGGAAGGAAGGAAGGAAGGAAGGAAGGAAGGAAGGAAGGAAGGAAGGAAGGAAGGAAGGAGGGAAGGAAAGAAGGAAGCAGGGTTTTAGAATGAGAAGAATTTGGAATAAGGAATTGGGAGGCACCACATAAATTCCATTTTATTTTATATTTAAAAAAGGAAGTCTGTGTGAATTTTCTCTAGGTTCATTTGGGGGTAGACAAGTAAAGCCATCATGTGTACGCTTCACTGAACAACAGGATACATAGCTATATTTGCATCTCCGCCCTTCGCAGTCCGGTTGTCTGATTCCCCGTGCCTGGCCGAAACTCCTTGAAGCGGCCTACAGGGACTCCAGGCCCCTTGCCTCTCCAAGGTGATGTCCCTTCACTCTGTCCTTCCTAACCCCCAAGGCTCCATGCTGAACATCTCACTTCCCTGTGTCGCGGCACCTTGCCGGCCGGGTTGTTTTCTATGGCATCCCGCCACCCCACCCCTGCTTATTTCTCATCTCTCGCTCTGGTTTCTCCTTCTCAATCTCCTTCAAATGCTTACCTTTCTCTGAGCCCCCCTTCCATGGCAACATTCTGTCCTTGCCCCAGTGCTTACTGAACTGCAGACAGTGGCCGTTTTGGGTAGCCCCTAGTCTAGAACATTCTAGAGCTTACCGTGGCTCATTACGTGAAGCTTACAGGAACCCTGAGAGGCCCCGTCACCCTCTCTGTCTCACGAATGATGACTTCGAGTTCCCAGAGGCACCTGATTGTGTGCCTCACAGCTACCGGGAGGTAGAGGCAGAATTCAAAGCTGGCTGTCCCGCCAACAAACTATTCTTTCAAATGGTCTGCTGGGTAGCAGACCACTTAGGCACACCGGTGTCTTCCTACACAGTTCAATAAATGAAATGACTCCCATTCTCCACCCATGTCCTGGCCCTGTCTCCTGAATTCGAGCTCACAGGAGAGCCTCCCTCAGAGTTCACTGTCCCCTGATTCTCTGACTGCCCTAAACTCCCCATCCGTCTTGTCTACCAGTGCCCTCACCTTGTGACATAACCTGGAAGTCATTTGAAGCCTTTCTCACCATGTCAAAATTCTGACAGTACTATATGTGTTCATTTGCCATGATAAAATCATCACAGACTCGGTGACCTAAACAGAAATTTGTATGCACAAGGTCCTGGATTTGAGAACCCTAGCATATGAGCGCGAGCACACGCACACACACACACACACACACACACGAAAGAAGAATATTAAATAAAAAAAAGAACCCAGAAATTTGTTTTCTCACAGTTCTGAATATCCAGATCAAGTTGGTGGCAGTTCGGTTTCTCCTAGGTCCTCCTCCCCTGGGCTTTCCAGTTGGCCACGTTCTCGCTACAGCTTTACGTGGTCTCACCTGGGTGTCTCTGTAGGCCACCTCTTAGTCACTTCTTATGGATGGCAAGTTAGAGCCCAGCCTGGGCAACTTAGAGACTTAGCACTCCCTGGTCTTAAAAATAAAAAATAAAACTAAGGGCTGGGCTATAGCCCCTTGTGAAGGTCCTGGGTTTCATGTCAGAACAAAACACAGTAACTGATGGTAGGTTTTTTTCAGGCACCCAGTGCAGCAGAGAAGCAGGCAGAAGGAAAAAGGGAAAGGGGCTTTATTATCTTGGAAGACATAGAGAAAATTTGGAGAAGATAAGGAATTCTCTGGATTGGAACAAAGGGAGGCTGAGGCTTGTATGGCCTTTTGGCAGGGCTGGGTTTTGAGGGGATGTTTAGAAATATTTGAGGAGCTTACTGGGGTCTTCTCTGAGGTGGCAGGAAGGGTGAAAGGAAAATGCAGTCTGGGCTGAGTTGGAGAAGGGGGAAGGTGGTCTCTGGGAAGATGAGCTGTTGTTTTACAGGCTTCAGCCATATTAGATGATTGACGTGATAAATCAGCAACTCGTACTAGGGCCAGAACCTATCTATCAGCAATGAAAACCCTAAGCATAGAAATACCATATGGCCCAGAGATTCCATCTCACTCCAGGCATATACCCAAGAGGATCAAAGGCATCGAAGAAATGTGTGGCTATGTAGAGAAACAGGTTGGTCATGTGGTGGCACACGCTTATAATCCCAGCACATGGGAGGCTAGGGCAGCAGCTCTGCCTTGAGTTCAAGCCTAAACTGCAAAATAGCAGAGAAAGAGAGAGAGAAGAAACAACCCAAATATACATCAAAATGTGGTACATTCATACAGTGGAATATTATTGACCTATGAAAGACTGATGTATGCTACAATGCAAACCTTGAAAATACCATGTGAGGAAAAGAAAACAAAACAAAAAACCAGACACAAGAGGCCACACAGGCAAATCCAGAGAGACAGGAAAGGCCAGGGATATAGCTCAGTGGCACAAGTGCCAGCCTGGCAATTGCAAGGTACTGATTTTGATTCCCAGTACAAAAAAAAATCTGGGTTTGTGGATGTAGCTCCATGGGTGAGCACTTGCCTAGCATGTGCAGGGCCCTGGGCTCAATCTCACTAAAATCCCCATCATAATAACAATAATAATAATAATAATAATACTGGTGGTCAATCTCCAGCTTTGTGAAAGACATTAAGTAATGATATGACTGGATTTCAGGGACAGCCAAAGCAGAAGGTTGGATATAGCTCTGGGTTAGAATGCTTGTCTCACCTGCTAGGAGCCCTGGGTTGGATGCTCAGCCCCCAAAAGGTAAAAAGCTAAAAAAGACAAAACTGTGGTTATACATTTTGTTGTGTACAGATGGGTCCTATGCAAACTCATTTTTATTACTTTACATTAGATACTGGCTTTTTCTTTTTTCTTTTTTGAGGGGAAAGGGTATAAGTGTCCTTCTGCTGTCCAGTGGATAAAGACCCCTATACACCTAACCAGAAAATTCTGTGCTCTTTCAGAGGGGAAATATCTATGTCATTCTCACTGCCGAGACCTGGTGCACCTGGATTATCCACACCACGGGAAACTACCGAGCTGCACGCCGGCTTCTGAGGCAAAACATGCGCACCAAAGGGGCAGTCAGGTAGGAACCGGCAGTGCTTGCAGCACTGTGGACTTCAGGCATCTGTGGCTCACAGACTTTAAAATCTTGGTGGCTCACGATTTACCATCAGCAGGTCTGACTCATGTTCACCCTCTGCCGTTCTTGCCTCAGGGCCCGTCCCATCGGCTGCTTAACTCTGGGTGCTAATTTTATTTTATATTTTTTACTTTTTGAGGCAGGGTCTTGCTATGCAGTCCCAGCTGGCCTAGAGCTCACTTTGTAGCCCAGGCTGGTCTTGAACTTGGCAACGATCTTCCTGCTTCAGTCCCCGAAGTGCTGGGATTACAGGTGTGCACCACCATGCTCAGCTTGAGTTCTAATTTTAGAAACAATGTGTCACATAATGGTTTTATGTGACAGACTTGCCATAAGGTATGAGGCTTTCACTGGCTTAATCACATATGCATTCATTCAGGCTGGGGCCTTCTGCAGTGGACTTCCTGCATCCAGGATATGACATTTGGAGTACCTGATAAAGAACCAGCGCATGAACACCCTTCTGGAGAATCCATCGGTTCCTTCTGGCTAGAGTACAGAACTCCACCTAAGACCGCCGTCCTCCCTTTTCTATGAGGGTACCCGTTTATGCCTGAAATGCCATGCAGTACTGAGCCATATGTCTAATTTTTTTTCCTGAATACACACCTATGATAAAATTCAACCTCAAAATTAGGCACAGTAAGAGATTAGTAACAATTTAAAATAGAACGATATAATATACTGTAAGAAAATGCTTTGTGAATTTTTTGACTTATTTATGGCTATAATTTTCCAATCAAAGTTTCCAGACCCTGGTGGTTGGCAGGTAATTGAGCAGTGCAAAATTAAGCCTCAAATGGGTGGGGGGACATACAGCGGTCTACTTCCTAGTACACCTTCAGCTTGGTTTCTGCCTCCAGCCCCTGCCCACTTGCTCCTCCTGGTCCTGAGAATCCAAATCACCTGCTCCTCTGCAAACCTGGCTCAGTAGCCCTTTGGACCCAACAGATCCTCTCCCCCCCTCTCTTACTCCTTCCCTTCTGTCCTTCTTTTCTTCCTTCCTCTCTTCCTCCCTTCCTCCTTCTTTCTCTCCCTCCTTTCCTCTGACCTTTTCTCTTTCCTGTATCCGTGTTCTCTGAAACCAAAGAATGAATTTTAGGAGCAATGGAAGTTAAGAGCAGAATGTATTTATTGGGAGAAAGAAAGCTTCTGTCTGAGAAAGTGACAGAAGGGGGACCCAACTGCCTTGCCCCCAAATCTGTCTTTTCTGGGGATTTTTATAGAGCAAAGCCATGTGGTGGTAAGGGAAATCTAAGGTAGAAAATATGGGAACTTGCACATGAAGTGGGACAAAACTATATACTACCGATAAGATCACAAGCACAATTGCTTGAGTAAAACTGATTAAATCCAGGACCCAATGGGAAAACAAGTCACAGAGCAAGTGGGCATGAATGTAGAACAGGGGCCTCTCCCACAGGGGTTGGGTTAGTGACTCTTCCTGGCCTCCTCAAGGGGATTATCAATCTGGATGCTTATCTCTGGGGAGGTAAGCACATGTTTGCCCTTTGGTCTTGGGGTCTGGGTCACAGCAGGAGTGTCTGTCTCTCTACAGTTGCGAAGTCTTGTCTTCCACATCGTCTCCTAGAGGGCCGGGCCCTGTCTGACTGCCTATATTTCTATCTAACTCAGCCATCTGCAAGACTTCCTCCCTTCCTCCATGCTTCCCTCTGTTCCTTTCCTTCCTTCCTTTTCTCTCCCTCCCCCCACACCCTCCAGTACTGGGGGCTTAGTCACTGAGCTATACTCACAGCCCTTCTTTATTAGAGAGAGGGTCTTACTAACCCAGGTTGGGTTCAAACTTGTCTTCCTGCCTCAGCCTCCCAGGTTGCTGGGATTCCAGGGATGTGCCACCATACCACACCACCTCCCAACAAAGAAAGATCGGGGCATCTGCATTATGTGATCTTGAAGTGTGCCCTTTCAGAAAGTCCACTGGCACGTCTAAACAGAGTCACCAAAATCAGGCAGCAGGATCAGTCCTTCCTGTCATGTGTAAACTAAGCTACCTGGAGCCAAGAGGCTGACTCCCCTCTCTGCCCGCGACCAACCTGGAGTACAAAAGACAGAGTGTGTGGTGTCTCCCTTTGTTTCTCCTAATGGAGCTCAGGCGGTGAGAACAGTCTGGTCTGTCTGCTGAGCTGTTTGAGGGTTTGCTCAGCATGTGCTACTCACATATGCGAACTTCCTCGCTCCTCAAGTTAATTAGGCTTGGCAGGTGCACAGGAAGCTGAGGCAGAGCTGTGGAGGATGAATAATAGCTCTTCTGGCAGACGGATGACTCCGCTTTAAGTAGTGACTGATGTGAATTTTGCAACTGGAGCCAGAGGGAGTCCCTGCAAAGCTGGGCCAGCTTTTCCATGAGCCACAGAGCAGGCCGCCTTCTCAGGAGAGCAGAGCCGTTCAGGGGTGCAGCTGGTGATTTAATAGGATGATCGTGGAGAGGGCCAGAGGACAACAGAGGCCTTCTGGGAAACTCCAGGAGAGCCATAGCTGCCGGTTGGGCTTTAAAATATTAGTGCTCCAGTGGAAGTCTAAAAGCAAAAGTTTCTGAGGCTTCCGGAGTTTCCCAAAATGTACTTGAACGGGTGGTGCTTGAATAACTCATATTCTGTGCTTACATTGATTTTAAAACTGACCCATAATAGATGTACATGTTCACAGGGCATAGTGCCATGATTGGATATGTGTATGCAGTGTGTCAGGATCAAATGGGGGCACTTAGCACTTCCCTGTCCTTAATTAAGCCCCTTTGAACTTCAAATTTCTCTCTTTTAGTAGTTTCTAGCAGGCTGGTCAGATAGCTCAGCGGTCTAAAGCACCTTGTGTGGAGAAAGCAGCTGAGTGTGGGCGTGGTGGCACACACCTATCATCCCAGCGCTGAGGAGGCTGAGACAGGAGGATCACTATGGGTCTGATCTGTGTAGTGAGACCCTGTAGACCCTGCACTCAATACTTAAAAAGAAAAAAGCAGTTTGTTTTGCAGGACTAGAGATGGGACCTAGAGGCTCACAGTAACCGAGATATATCCAAGCCCTTTTTGGTTTTTAGTTTTAAAAAAAATTTTACTGGGGTCAGGGAGATGGCTCAGTGGAATAGTGCTTCCGTGGCAAGTGCAAGGGCCTGAGTTCAATCCCCAGTTCTACCAAAAAATAAATTAATTAATTAAAAAAAAATATATATACATAAATAAAAAAATATATATATTTGTTACAGGGTCTCAGTGCACAACTCAGACTAGCAGTGATCCTTCTGTCTCAGCCTCCCCAGTGCTGGGATTACAGGGGTGTGCCCGCACACCCAGTTCCAGTGACCAGCAGAGCTCCACAGCATACATTACCAGGGATTGAACCTGGGTCCTTGCGCTAGCAGGCAGGTGCTTAGACTGCCAAGCTACCTCACCAGCCCTTCCTTTTTATTGAGAGGCAGGGTCTCGCTAGGTGGCCCAGGCTGGCTTGCAACTGCCTCAGCCTTGGGTAGCTGTGGCCCAGGCACACTGTGCCTGGCTCCTTCCAACTCTTTATAAAATGTATAATGAATAGCTGCGAGCTGTGGTCATTATATTGCTTTTTTAAAAAGTAACATTGACAGGGGCTGGGGAGATGGCTCAGTGGAATAAGTGCTTGCCTGGCAAGCTCAAGGTTGTGAATTCAATCCCTGGTACCACCAACAAAAAAAAAAAGGAAAAAAAAGGAAGATGCTTAGTAGAACCCCATCTCAAAAAGACAAAAAAGAAAGAAAAAAGTAATATTGAGCTTTCCTGTGTGACCCTGAACATTTTAGAAAATACATATATATGTATATATATATATATATATATATATATATTTTTTTTTTTTTTTTTTTTTTCCCCAGAACTAGGAATTGAACTTGGACCTTGTGCTTGCCAAGCAGGCACTTAATGCCACCAAGCTATATCACCAGCCCAACAAACTTGATGTTAATTCAATTTAATTTATTTTAAATATATAGAATTTAAGATTGAGAAATTGATATTTTGGGGACCCCCCCAATAGGGTTAATTAGATAAGGCTATTCAGGTTTCAGGAAGGCTTATTAACAAATCAGGAGTAAAATTCATTCATATTAGGGTAGGAATCCCTCCCCCTTCTGTATGAGGGTGAGCCTGACATGGGGAATATCAATCACTCTAACAGGGAGAAAATATGCTTTGCAGTTGGTCATGAGAACTATGTTATATCCTTGCTATTTTCTTTCCAGGAGGTATCCTCAAACTGATGCTATAACTCCTTAGTTTTTGTGTGTTTTTTTTTGTTGTTGTTGTTGTTTTGCTGGAACCAGGGATTGAACTCAGGCCCTTGCACTTGCCAAGGAAGCGCTTATTCTCCTGAGCCATCTCCCCATCCCATAACTCCTTGTTTTAATGTCTAGCTGATGGAACTACTGTTGCACATTGAGATTTGCTACTGCATTTAGATTTTTTTATTGGCTCAAGGATCTGGAGTCTTGGGAGTATCTCCAGACTCAAGATTCACACTTGCTGAAATGTATCTGAGCTTCATACATTATGAGACCTCTCAGTCCAGTTATTCCCAGGGCTGAAGGCTTGGGCATTGGTAGTACGATAAACATCAGAGTGATTTTAATCCTGTAATCCTTGAAAGAGCAGTTCAAGCAAAATCTTTCCTAGAAGCTAAAGAATTTGGCCTAGAACCAAAACAAAATAAAGCAAAAAAGCAAAAAAAAAAAACCTTCCCCATTCTTATTTCACTCCCACTTTTGGAGATGGTAACTTTATTTTTATTTCGGGGGCCAGCTCAGCCCACCCTGGGGGTGGAGAAACCAAGGTCCTTGTTTGCCTAAGTGGGTACTTTAGACTGCTGAGCTATCTTGCCAGCCATGAGATGGTGACTTCAGAAGATTGTTGAAATTTTCAACAATGATGCATTAAAAACCCATTAAGTTATATTCACCAACTTTATTTATTTATTTTCAGTACCAGGGATCAAACTATTTTTTCAGACCAGATCTCATTATGTTGTTCAAGTTGCCTTGAACTCACCAGGTAGCCCAGGTTGTATACACGCTTTTTTTTTTTTTTT
>PVKA01034584.1:0-23356 GCA_004027165.1 Ctenomys sociabilis | reverse complement strand
CACATGGATGACACAGACAAAGGAACTACAGAATAATGTACAGGACTACAAGATAAACCCTGAGAAGACTTCAATGACCACATAGGAAATATAAAGTACATGTGTTGGTATATAAGTTTGGATCTACCTAGGTCTTAACCATCCAGCAGAAAAGCATAAATGTATAAAAATGAAGTATACATCGTGAGCCCATAATATTCCGCTGAGCTGTAAATGGATATGGTCGACAATTTCTTTGAATAACTCCCTATGGTTGCAGAATGCTGGACTGTGTTGGATTGTGGAGTCGAGTTCAAGAACCTAAGGTAGTTGAATGTCAATGGAGTGCCCACTTTTGACAGGTGTAGACAAAGGAAAGGTTGTAGAAAGAAAGCAGTACAGTTATCTAAGCTATCCTGTATATGTACCTGAAAGAGTAAATAAAATCCAAAAGGCTACACTGAGAAGGGGAAAGAAACTGTCCAAAGGGAACAAAGAACTAGGATGAGATAAGAAAGAAGGAAGGAAAAAAAATATATATATATAGTTCTTAAATAAGCAGCATTGCTAATTTTCTGAAACAAGCCCCACACAGAAGAATTACTGCAAAAGAACACTCTCACACTTTTAGGGTTTTTAGTTGCTGCTAGCCCAAGTCTGGCTCTTGCGCAGGCTTTATAACCAATCATAAACTAGAACCTAAGAGAAACATAGAATCTTTGGCTCCATATAGAACACATGAGCCAAAATTTCCATTTCGACATGATCCTTAGGAGACTCCTGTGTTCATTAAGTTTAAAATTTTGAGAAGCACTGTCCTATCCAAGTGATGTGCAGACCCCATCACCATGTTTATTCTTCCTTTAAGCATCTTATCTTCCTCTGTCCTAAATCGAAAACACTGGAGCCATATGAAGCCATAAGATATGGAAACAATAAGTAAAATGTAAAGATTTGTTCCTTTGGGACAAGATATTAATGTGTAGAAGCGTGTACATATATAGATGAAAAGGAGTTAAAGAGATCGTCTACCAGGTATTTTGCCTTCTCTTAGAACAGGAGTCAGACGGGCCGGTGGTATAGCTCAGCAGACTAAGCACTTGCTTAGGTAAGTGCAGGGGCCAGGGTTGGATCCCCAGCACTGCACACTGCAATGCTTCCCCACCCCCTGGGCACCCTGAGCTGGCAATGGAGTCCGGGCGTGGTGGTGCACGCCTGTGATCCCAGCACTTGGGAGGCGGAATCAGGAGGATAACTATGAGTCAGAGCTGTGCAGTGAGACCGTGCACAAAAAAAAAAAGAATAGGAGGCAGATACCTCCGAAAGTTAGCAGAGCAATATTATAGTTATAGCTACACTGCAGTTCAGTGTAAAAGCACAACAACAGAACCATTTTAAGAGGGACTAGTACACTCTGAAAAGCTGTTCCCATTCCTGGAGGAGTTTAACACAAGTGTGGATGGTTGTTGCTGTATAGCGGGGACCCACTGTACTATGGGACTGGTGTTTGATATAGATGACTTTTACACTTGTGTTTATTGTATTCCAGACTCCTTGTAACCTTATGTTCTAAATTTTATTTGTTTAAAAATTTTATTAACAGCTCATTTTCATAGCTCAAAAAAGGCATTACAGATTACAGTCAGTAGAACAACTAAAACAAAACCTCACCTCTACAGAAGTAGCCAGTGTGTAGACCTTATTACACAGGCACATTTTAATTTTCTAAAGTAAACTTGTTTTACATAAAATGAACCATGGAAGTGCAAGAAATGACATAACATGAGGATGGATGATAAAGGGAATTACAAGCCTTGCCTGAGCTGAACCGTTCACTGGCTCTTGGGTCTATCCACCCCCACACTCTGAAATGCAGCACGGATATTATAAAAATGTAGGGTAAGAAGGGGATTCCTCTGCTGTTCCCCTAGCAAGAGCACTGATTCTGAGTAATCTCTTGAGTATGGCAATGCTTTCTCCAGACCCTGCTGGCAAGTAGACACAATGGTTAAGTGAATGCTCACTGAAGATCAGAACAGTTTACATCCTTCTCCTCTCCCATCCCCAGCTTTGACACCATCAAACCCAACAGGCTGCTGCTGAGAGCTGTTCCCCCATAGACACTGCTAGGGTAGCGCATCCTGTGGCATATAGCTGCAAATGGCATGCTGTAAGAGTTCAGCTGCTGTGTGATCAGATGGGGCCCACAACCAGAGTGAAGGGTATGATCCAAGGCAGGACAGAGGAGTGAACAGGAAGGAGCTAGAATCACTTGCTCCATCCAGGTGGAATCCATCCATTACATTGGCCTTAGTACCAGAAAAGAAATCAAAATCATAATGAAACACATCACACAAGAGAAACTATTCTGTGACTCATACATGTTTCTAAAATTTTTAATTTATGTGTTGTGTTAACCAAGAGACATTGAGGAAGTGGGATTGGAGAATAGTCCCCCTTGTCTCATTTGGTTTTGGCATACTTATAAACAGTCCCAGGATGTTTACTGAGTATTTTTCCCCCTTTCAGTCATTTGTACAAAAGGGCAACTCTGGAAACCAGGGACCAGGCTAACACTCTCAGTATCTTGGCAGGTTAAACCAGTTTCTGCTTCTAGTTGTCCCTAAATACTAACAGCCACCTCAGAGGTTTTGTCTGTTCTTCACACCCACACTACTGTTTTGCTGGGTGATGCCCATGAGATGCCCAGGAAGGCATTCTAACCCATCTCCGCCATTCTCTTTGATCTTATTTTTTGCTGGTGTTTTAAAGGCAAATACAAATTAAGGATCATAGGGTTTTCTTTATGTTCTAAATTTTAAGTTAATATCCATATATACCTAATACATGTACCCATTATATATGCTACTACAGATATACTAATATGTAATGCATAATTAAATAGCATTTATTTTTATATTTCTCTAAGGCTATTCATATTAAGAAATGCAGTAGTCAAGAAATAAATCATTCAATCAAGAGTTCAAAGAGAAAACATAACCTCTACATCATGTACAGCGTTAGGAATTCATACAGACCATTATTTAGTGGCATATGTTAGGTCCCTTTCCCAATCTATTCCTTTACTCAAGCATTAGGAATCATTGGTGGACTCCCTAACATGTGGTCATAGGAGAAAGAAACAGAGCCAGGACTCTGTATCTGTCTACTGAAAGTCCCAACACTCAGAAGCTGTGTGTCTATGTTATGTAAACTTTAAAGGGCATGTAACAATTCTGAGTCTCTGTTTTGTCATTCATAAAATGAGTAGAATATTAGAAGCTGCATCATAGGTTCATCATGAAGAATAATATCAGCCACTTAAAACAATGGTTCTTACTTCACAGGGACAAGATAGAGTGTTAGATTCATTGCCTTTTTTTTTTTTTTTTTTTTTTTTTTTTTTTTTTTTTTTTTTTTTTTTTTTTTTTTTTGTTTAACAGTACCATGACTCAGAGTCTGCAGAACATAAGGAGACATAAGGCAGGACCCCATTTTTTGTAAGGATGCACTTCCTGGCTAGAGAAGGTGTGCAAGTAAACAGTGAAAGAGGAGGAGAGAATTGCTAGCATGGGGCAAGGTGGTGCCACCTTCAAATGAGAGTGCAAAGAGGACTCAGAGCACAAGGCACAACTGTTTTTGATGACAGCGTACTTTTTCCAGGTAGAAATCGAGGAGCCAACCCAGGTTGGAAGAAGAGTGCTCTGATTCAGCGATCTTAAAGTTGCCTTACATTGGCTTCAGTGGTGCCTGTTGAGTGAAACATGTGTTAATTGTCCACCTCTCCTCTTAGCTGGGAGACATGGACTCTTTAGTCAACCCAGCAGTCTATGGGAGTGTTTCTGCAGGCACTGTGCAGCAATGCAGAACCACATTCCCAGCAAGGGTGGTGCAGCCCAAGGGAAGATAGAAGGAAGAAATGTTTTTCTGAAAAAAAAAAAAGATGAACTAATTGTTTTAGAGAATGGGTGTCCTTCTTCCAAAAAAGATGAGAGGAAAAAAAAGAAAACACTTTTCTTTCTATTGCATCTGCATACCTATTTCACCATCCAGGAATAAACTGGCTTCTCTGGTCCTACTACCAGACTTCCGACCAAACATGCAGCTCTCTGACAATGAGCCCAAATGTTAATTGTTCCTAGATCACCCATGGCTTCTCTGCGCTGTGTTCCCATTCATAATGTCTCTGTCTCTCCTACCCTTCTCTTCATGCCCTCCTTTGGGAAGCAGAAAAGAAAACTTTCTGTTGGTTTCACTTACTAGAGGAGATTCTGTTGCAAATTGGCCATTTTCATATTCCAAATTTTACCTCCTGTGTGACTCATTTAGGTGATGGTGAAAAATGAGACACATGGGTTAGAGCAAAAGTGGTAGCAAGGGAATGAGTGATGGAAAAGAACAATTCAATTTTAGCTGTCAGGGCAATGTCAACCAAAATCCGCACCAAAGCCATGAGGCAGCACTTTCCATGACTTCTTCATCTGCACTCCTTCAGCCTCTGTCTCTGGTGCCCTAAACAAATGGTGGCATACTGCTGGGAAGTGATGGGGGACTTAGTTTCATTTCAACCCATGTCCACAAGAGATTTGATTACTGGCTTCTTGCTGACAGGGCCTTTCTTTACATTCTGGATTCAGTTTATCCCAGTCTAGATAAGTCTTGAGCCATGACTGGGGACCATGTAGGGGGACACGCAGGAAGGAGGTGTTATTCTAATAAAACAGATGACAGTGCAGCCATAGCCTGTCCTTAACTGAAACATCAGTCTAATCCTTGTTTAGTGTCAATAAATACAAGTTATTGAATCATTTTTGAAAACTTTCATTCTGACTGATCAGCCCTGAACAAATTCTCTTTGCCATGTTCCCCTGGCAAAGCAATTAAGAAAAGATCTAAGAAAAAAATCTAGAGAATGAAATGTGAGAGTTACTTTTATGGCAAACCTAGTAAGTTTTATTTCCCATTGTTTATGATCACTCTGGCAAGTTATAATTTTTCCAACATTTGTTGGGTTCTATTCTTATGCCTCCCTCAGGAGATTGGTCGGGGTCTAGTTTAGTCAGGAATATCTCCTTACTCTCTGTGTTAAGGGACTGTGCATTTGTGGACTTCTTTCACCCAACATGGGATAGAGATGAGAGTCTCCACTAGCCTTGCTGTCAAGGAAATCTGCAATGAAGTATAGAAAATATGATGAGTGTAAGCCTAAAGCTCATTCACTGGCATCAAAATATTGTGTCTGGGCACAAGAGATATCTGATTTTTCTTCCCAGGGAAACACCATCTGAAGGGCAGGCAGTAGCCTGATATGGGTTTCTTCTATGCTCCCTTTCCATCCAGGATTAGTTGTGTGTGACAACTTTGGCGAGAGTGAGTACAGTAAACTAAGCTCTCAGCTTAGTTTTCTACATATTTGTTTCACTGCCTGCTCTAAGGTGTGTTAGTGATCACTGGATGGGCTTCATAGATAACAGACTATTCAAAATCTTAATTCCACTAAATCTTAATCCTCAGATGACAACAGCAATGTCTTACACAGAAGGTTATAGTGAAGGCGGTACCTTCTCGCCTGTCATCAAAACAGAAAGGCAAGAATAAGAAAATGGCATGAGCATTTCTGAAATGTGATACCTGATACGGCTTTATACACGTTTGTCCCTGTGATAAAATTATGGTTCTATATTTAATATTTATACAAGGGCACAAAGTTGTGCTAGATTTATTAGGAGGGAAACACCTCCATTTATTATCTTCCTTCACAAATCTATTCACTTGTATTGGTTTTTGTGATACGCAAGACCACTGACCGCAAAATGATGTTTCTTAAGAATGGATGCAACAGCCAAAGCAACAAATAAGATTTTCACCGATATTAAGTACCCAAAACAATGTGAAAATTTTGGGAAAATATGACCCTCCTAGGAAGTCTCAGGGATCCCTCTCAGTCCTTCTGTATTAATGAGGAAAAGAGTTCAGTTGCTACCCTGATCTTCGTACTTTTTTTCAGTCAAAAATTGGTTTGAACTGCAATTGTGCATGTTGAATCACTCTTTGATTGAATGCCTCACCCATCATAAATGCTAACCTTTCTGTACTAGAGGCTATTTATATTGACCTACATAAGCCACAGACTTGAATAATAGGTTGCAGGTCTCACAACCCAGCTGTAATGCACCACTGCATATTAGGAATGGTCTTGCTGACAAAATGACTTTATGCTTTTGTTTCTTTTCTTTTTCTTTCTCTTTCCAACTAGTCTTATAAACTGCCTTTTGGATGAACACGTAGCAACCAAGGTTGAAGAAATCCGACTTTGACATAGGATGTAGAAATAAGAGGTCTCTGGAGAAATCTACCATTTAACTGAAAAAAAATTGAAAAGTCAAGAAAAGGTGATCTGTAGTAAGTAGGGCTCACAGGTCATAGAAGGTCTTACTCTACCTGAGGCAAGTTCAAAGTCAGTCTAGGTGGGGGCTAGTGAGATCGTGCCTCAACAGTGAAATTGCAAATTAGGACTTGAGTGTAGGCCAGTGAGTTCAGCTGGGTCAGGGGAGTAGAACTGGGCCTAAGAAGAGGTCTTTCTGGGTCTCCTCTGCTTTCACTGCTAAAGCTACAAAGCCACTCTCCTTCAGGGACTGTAGAACAGTAGGACATAACACAGGGTTATTGTAAGTGTACCAGCGAGTCCCGGAGTCACTTTGTCTTGTTTCCCCATTAAGGCAGTAGTGAGCAAAAGAGTCTCACACCACCCACCTCTGTCCACATACAAGAGAAATAGTCATCTATTCTGAATCAGGGATGCTGAGTCTGATTCTGCTTTATAGCTTTAGAAAAGAGCAGAGAAACCAGTGAGGATAGGGGTTAAGTCACTGGAGGAGGCAGAATGGGCCTCAAAGAAACAAGGGGCCCTGGCATATGTTTGGGTGTTGGAGTGCATGTGTTCAGGTTCTGACTCCTTGGGTTCCTAGCTCCAGGGTCTTGCACCAGTAAGCAAACTTCACATGGCCTAATCTAGAATGGATGTACTGCTGTGCCTACCTGTAAGCATTATTAAGAGAATTAAATAGGGTGACAAATCTAAATTGCTACACAAGTAATTCAATTCATTTTAGCTATTGTCATTACTATGAAGACATAGTGCAGTGGTCTCTGCTGAAAGAGCAGCAGTGAGTGGTTGCCCTCAATGAGTGTATCCTCCTCTGTTCCTTCAGCCACAGAGCCTACTATTCTGAGGGACTGATTCCTGTTTACGACACTGAGTCTACTTATATCATGAGTCCTCACTCATTGATTAAATTCTTTACCCAAAAGGATCTCAAGTTCTTCCCCAGGAGAGGTCATACACTTTTCCTCTGCCGGACCTCTCCCCCTGCACAGCAGGTAAATGAACTTCCAACTCTTTCCACATGATACATTGATCACCTATTTTCATGTCTATTTCCTACTCCACCACCATCTCTTCAAGGGGAGAGGCTGTGTCTTTTAAACAGTTTTATCTCTGATAGTTAGGATGATAGCCATATCATTGTAGATACTAAAGTATTTGTTGAGTCAGAATATAAATAAATGAAGAGTAAGTTCAACTATTGCACGAGATAAATGTCTTAGAACATCTTTATAGGTGTGTCTTGTGTATCCTTATGCCTTGGCAAGGGGTAGTCTGAAAGTTTACAACAAAATCAATCATAAAGTTTGTATTAAATATCGTCACATCCACCCCTTATTTCGCTCCCCTTCTGGGACTCCCTTTACCTCATCTCTCTTCTCATCTCTCCCCTCCTCCCTCCTCTCCCCTTTCCTCACCTCCTCTCCTTTCCTCTGCTCTCCTCTATTTTCCTTTCCTTTTTCCCTTTGATTTTGTGTATATGTCATTGCTCTTCAGAGAGTCACTACAGAAACTATAGGTGACTTGATGGAAGATGCAAGTGGCTTTGGTCTGTCACATTTCTCACTTTATTACAAACACCTAAGGGTCTTTTCTTATCCCTTGATACCAACCAGAAGCATGTCTGCGAACTCTGTAATTTCCTTGGGCTGGGAAATAAGAGGTGTTGGTGCCCAAAATCATTTAATAGCAAGTAATGCATTCTAGGCCAAAGTGGAACACTGGTCTTTGGGAAATAGAGCATCTTTTACATAATTACACAAAAGAGCTTCACTCCTTGTTGGCCAGTGTAGCAATCTGATATGCATTAATTTTTTTACCAAGGTAAGTGGAAGAACTGCAATTATTCCTCCCATCTGTGCTGTAAAGTGTGCCTACCTCTCACCTTTAATCCCAGTCCTCTTTTTTACAAAAATGACACAGTTCTCCAAAGTTCTCTCCAGAATTACCTTGGGTTCTCAGAAGCACGGCTGAAGAAGACACCAGAAACGGAGCCACTACCCCTTGCAGTGATATTGCCTCACTGCCAGAGAGAATAAGTAAATAAACCTGTGTCTCAAGTCAGCATTGGCCAGCGGGGCTCAGGCTATTTAAGGAATTTTTGTAATGAATGACCCTGCATTTACACATGGCTAGAATAACTTCATTCATGAACTTTTTTTGTTATCTCTCTCTAGCATCAATGGGCTTTCCTCGGGCCCCCACGTGCTGGTATTTCTCAGTCCTCTTTACTTATGACTGCTACAATTTCAACTAACTCCCTAGGAATAGCTCTCCTTTTCCATCCTGATCTTATTCTTACTTCTTTTTTAATTGCCATGATCTTTTATAAAAAAGAAAAACACTAGGGATATTTATATAAATATAAGCAGAGAGACCAGTTGTTGCATTCATCTGGTAATTTCACAGTTTTAATTTTGATATTATCTGCAAATGAGTAGCATACATTCTCATGAATACATATAATGTCACAGTGATATACTTATAGAATTTTAAAAATTAGACAAATGGAAACTGGATTATTTACCTTTAGGGTACCAGGTATTAACATGTATTTTGTTACTAAATCCTATAATTATCTTCTGAAAATACAATTATATCACATTTTTCCTTAAAGGTGTTAATTTGTTAAATATAAACATTCAAAAATCTGCTACAGGGCTTTGTAACCCTGTTTTGATATAACTTTACCGTATACAAAACCTTAAAGGAATAAGAAAAAGGAAGAAAGGAAAGGGGGTGTCCCTACCTTCTCTCACACCCAGGGGCACTATCTTAAAGCCACAGGCCTTTAAGCTGTGGTTAGGAATTTTGAGTGGTCTTCCCCTTTGTGAAAGACGAACGCTTCTTACGGAAAATAGGGACCCTTCCAGGTGGCTTGACTGCAGGTTCCACTAGTGTCTTCCACCCTATACTTCCAGCACCCATGCAGAGCAGACACCTGAACATTTTAAAACAAGTTACCAGAAGAATTATGAGATGTTGAGGTATTCTAATTTAAAAAGTATGTGCATGCTTGGGGGTGGGGTGATTCTACGGATTCTAAAAGCAAACGGTGGACGATAATATAGAGAATTAGGCACTAAATTTCTATTAATTCATAAAAAGTGAAATAGAATCCATTAAGAGTAGTGGGATACTAGTGGAAAAGGAGATGTAAATTATCCATGATCATGCTTGAAATGCAAAACTTGATCATGTTTGGCACCGGGCCAGCTCCCATTAAAGTAATTATTTTTAATCATCAGCGCTTGGTGACATGAATACTCATATTTGTTGATTTACTGAGAAAAGCACTTTATATTGTAAATAAAAAAGGTGGAAAATATACATTTGGGTTTTAGAACCAATAAAAATGATTATTCTTGTTTTTTTTTTTTTTTCAGGGCTTTTCCTTTGATGAAGTCATGAAAAAAATAAAAATCCCCTTTCCATGGAGCTCAGATATGGTCTCATTGTAAGTGTCGCTGGGGGCAGGGGTGAGGTGAGCTTATGTTTGTGTCTTGTTTTCTAATGGGATAGTTGATTCTGTTCATAAATGAAGATCAGGGAGTTGAGGATTTCTGGTGATTCTTTAATGGTAACTGCAGGAGCCATAGAAAATGGCTATTAAAATGTAGGCTAAGAACTGTCACAGACACTCTCAGAAATTGTGAAACAAAGAAGTACTTTTCTTCTACCCCATTTTTACCAGTCTGCTTGAGTTGAAGAGTAATCTCATTCACTAAGGAGACAGAGAGCAGAGGGACGTTCTGGTTCTGGGCAGGACAAAGATACATGAAAAAAAAAAGAAGTCCAAAGAGCAAGTCAGAATGGAAAGAAGCACCGTGGTAGAAGGCTTGGGAGTAAGCAGGCTGCAGAGGAGGGAAGACTACACAGCCACGCAAGGGAGTGGGCTTTCTCGTGTCAAGCAGTGACTTTTCAAACATAAGTGCATTTTTTAAAAAATCACTTCAACTTGCTTTAAATTGCAAGCTCCTGGGCGTTACCTGCTCCTCTTGTCCCGAAGAATCAGCCTGCTGCTCCAGAGCAAGGCCCGGGAATCTGCACTTGCTGCGTCAGCACAGCCTCCCACCCTTTGCCTCCGTCCATTTATAGATTGAGAAATAAGCATCCTCATTTTGGGGCAGCCAGGGCGAGCCGGAAGGCTTTGAACAGAAGAACAATCCTTGGGCGGCCCCAAAAATGAGCTGCCCGGAGCAGGTAGGAAGACTGGTGCTAACTGAACTACTCAGTAATGCCAGGAATGGAAAGGAGGAGGCAAGACGGAGACCGTTGAAAGGGATGTCTGAGAGGATGGAGGGCTGATGCAGGCTCCAAGAGAACTCAGAGTGGATTCTGATACCTCCCTGAAGGCAAGAAGAAGAGGAGGTTTTGTTTTGCTTTATCTTCTGGGGGAAGTGGGACTGGGAAGAAATTCTGGAAGAGTGAGTGTGTGCGTTGGCCCGGTAGCTCTTGATTCATCTGTGAGACCGGTCCATGGGAGGCAGAAGGCAGGGCTGATGCCAAGGAAGGTGGTGTGAGGTGAGGATCTATGTTGAGAGTTATCAGGTTATAACCAATAGGTGAGTCTATGCGTGCGAGAAAGTCTCTTGCTGAGGTTCATTAAGAGAACCCAGAAGAATATTGGCCTCCATGAAGTTAGAAAAGCTTGGAAGAGACTCGGCATTTCCTTTTGCCGCAGGAAGACCTCCTTTGCCTCAGCTTCTCTTACAAACTTGGCGTTTGGGATCCCCCTTAATGACAGGCAGCTCCAAGAATAAAAATCTCTGTTCATTTTGATAGGAATGTAACTTATGAGCCACAGTGCTATTGATTTCCCAATCTCTGAAAATCCCCAGAAATTTTTCTCAAAATCTCCATGTAACCCCCATAACCCTTGTGTTCAATTTTCCCCACATTTTTTCCAATTTCCTCACTTTTTCTCACATTAATAATAAATGATTATTTAGAGTTCTGTTTGTTTTGATGTGTATTTTTTTCTCAAACCTACCAGCTTTCATTTCTCCTCTTGTATTGTCATTTTATCTCAGTAACTTCTAAAACTTTCAGGTTTTTTTTTTTCAGTACCAGTGATTGAACTCAGGACCTTGAGCTTGCCAGGCAAGCATTTATTCTACTGAGCTATCTCTCTGCTCTATTACTTAAATATTATTAATAGTCTTTTTTTTCCTTTTCTAGTTAATGCCATTGTATGGACTATATCACATGCAGTAATTCTATGGGGAACCATATTCCCAAATGCATTTGTAGAACACAAATAAATTCTCATTTATAGCTGCCAGGATCAAGGAATATCACCACAGACTATTTAAAAGTATGAGAATTTTTTTGCCCACAAACTGATAGGCTTTATTACAAATATTATCTTAAAAAACCAAACATTACTTTGGAGGAAAAAATATCTTGATTTGGTAGAACTATGATGCCTCATTAGGAGAATTTGTTTGGACAGAAGTGACTGGGAAATCCAAGCAGATGGCTTAAGCAGAGGATGCTGGGAAGAAAATTCCACCTGTGTTTCCTGTATGTGAAAGCAGCATGGTCACACTTTTGGGAACGGACCCAAGGGATCAAATCTGACCCCTACTCCTACAGCTCCCACTAAATCCTTAGGATGCTGCTCTCAACCCATTCTTTTTAAGGAGGTTGAATTCTTATTCTTTAATCCCCACAGGAGTTCCTGAGCCTATGTTAAAAAAGACAGGGGACTTAGGCCCAGCAAAGAACACTAAGCTCACTTTCTATCCTTTCATTTTCAAGTGCCTGGGCAAGAAGCCAGAGCAGTAATGTGAGCACTCAAAACAGAGGTGCAGGACAGGGGAGTGGGGAGAGGCGGGGTTGGGAAAGACATGGCCTTGCGGAGTCAGCTCTTCCTATAGTGCAGCAGGCTCTTTATTGGTTGTAATGCCCATATTGTCTGTGGCATCTTTGGATCCATGCCTACTAATGGCCTAATGTTTTCCAAGAACAGGTCTCCTTTCTGACTGAAAAGTAAATTGAATACCGAGTGGGTTTCAGCTGGAATCCTTTATACTAACCTTGTTCACCTTTTCTAAACAGCAAGCACACAGCCAGTCCTTCTTTGCTGCTGGCCACGAGCCGAACTGGATCCTGGTTTTGCAGGACTAGGGCTGAGAACATCGTTCATGTCTGCTACCTCCTTGTCCCCTGATTTAGGCAGAGGAGGACACATTGCTCTCAGTGTGTTGCTCCACAGTGATAGAACTCCTGTTCAGAAAAATTTTATGGGTACGTGCTTGCAGTACACGAAGCTCACACTGACCTTGAAGAGTAGGTAGGTGCCCACAACACAGCTCGATTCCATTTCATTTAGCTCCTCCTCCCTCCACTCTCCCTCAGTCTACCTATAAATCCCCCCTCCATTTTCACTATTATTGTTTATTTTGGTTTATACCACCCAATGTTTATATTCTTTGTGGAAATTTGGTGCATGTACATGACATGACACATCTTAAATCTTTTCACTACCCCTTCTTCACCTTGCCTTTTCTCCTTCTCGGTCTCCTGGCTCCCTTCCCACCTGAGGAAGATATATTTCCCTGATTCCTTCTCTAGGTCCTTCAGCTCTTATACTTTGTCTTACTGAAATAAGAGATACTTTGTGACACTCAAGCTTCCTTGTAAATATATTTTATTATTCTTCTTTTTGGAGCCTTCTGAAAGTCTATGCATGATCTTTCATTCCTCCAATATGTCCACATGTACCGGCAACTGCAGGCAATTAAGTTCCTTACTTCTGCTACAGTAACCAGTAATTACATTGCTTCAGCAGACTCTTAAGAAGAAAGCCTCTTCCATATGTCTTTTCTTTTCCTTCTGTGCTCCCCTTCCCTCCCATTCCCTCTTCTTTTCTTCTCCTTTTTTTTTTTTTTTGCTTTTTCTTCTTTTCACACGTGTATAGATAAACAATCTGCCAGAAGTTTTAAATAGTCAGATGGACTGAGGTCAGACATATATAATAAAATTCATCCTTTCTAGATATGCTAGAAATTGAATGAATTTTGTGATATAAAAATCACATAACAATCAAAGCAGAGAGTATTTAAAGACTGAATGGTTAGCCTAGCAGGGAGTGCTTGCCTGGCATGCATACCTAGGTGCTATCCTCCACACTGCAAAATAAAGACACAGAGTATTCAAGTTATGTCAAAAACTTTCCTCACGATCCTTTACAGTCAATTTCTTCTTCCCATACAGATCTCCTAGCACCAGTGCTCTGTCTTTTTATTCCAGCTTTCTTCTTTCATGGTATGATACGGATAGACTCATAGTTTACAGAACTTCTAATCTGATTTCACTTATTAAAAATAATACACGAAATAACTACATTGTTCCACATGTCAGTTCCAGTACACTGCTCAGTAAAATCCCTATTTGTAGATGTACGATTTATACATTCATTGATGAGTATTGTGTTGTTTCCAGCTTATAAAATTTATGAAAGAAGGTGCTCTAAAGATGTGCATTCAAAGCTCTGCATACATGGTTTTTTTCTTTTTCTTTTCTTTCTTTTATTCTTTTGTGGTCCTAGGGATTAAACTCCGGACCTTGGGTATGTTAGACAAGCATTCTACCTCTGAAATACATCACCAATCCTTTAGTTATTTATCTATTATTTATTAAAGAGAATACAAATTAGAATTAAAACAGAAAAGAAGTATAAGTGATAGATTTCCACTTAACGGAGCAATATAAATTTCACGTTATTTGTTGTAATACATAGTGCTGTCTTCCAACAAGTTATTTGTATTACCAGACATATGAATGTAAAATTGGAAAAAAGAAATGTACAAGAAATTAAGAAGATAAAAAGGAGAAATAATTGAAAAAGGAGATGAAACAAATTGAAGCATTCACTGCTTATTTCCATAGACCAGAAATGCACAGTACAGTTGACCTGCTTACATACACAGATAAATCTTGTTCCCCCACTCCCTCTGCTGCCCTTCTCCTCAACTTAGTAACTCTTTGTGGTTAAAGTCTGACCAATTCTTTTTTTTTTTTCTTTTTAAATGTTATTGTGAGACAGGGTTTTGCTAAATTGCCTAGGGTGACCTTGAACTTGTGAATCTCTCCTGTCTCAACTTCCTGGAGCAGCTAGGATATAGGCTTGTACAGCTTTTTAAAATATTTAATTAATGAGCCTATGAAGATGTAGAAAACCAAATAACTATTTTTTTGTTATTTATTTATTTATTTACTTACTTACTTTTGTACTTTAGGGAAGGTCTACAGGGTGTTAAGGGTCTCACTACTGGATCAGACCCAGTGATCCGCCTGCTTACAGCCTCCCAAGCGCTGGGCTTACAGGCATGCACCACCACGCCCAGTCTCAATCACTGTCTCAATAAGTCTCAGTGGCAGAACTGGCACATGGCAGGCCCAGGAATCTAACTCCCAGCCCCTGCACCTGCTTGCAGGAGTTTTAATCCACTGAACTATTTGGTTGGCTCTCCAAATAACTATTGAAAGAAACCAAATCTAATGAATACTTTGAGAAACAGGCTGAGATTGATAGAAAAGGAAAAGTTTGTGCTTAAGAACATGAAAGAGAATGCGTTTTGACTTGCACTATATGAGTTGCTTGTATTGCTAGGAGAAAGGTGGGAATATAGACAGATTGGCAGAGGAAAATGGGACTGATTGTCACACTGTTGTGCGAGATACAGTCCTTCAGGAAGGAGCTGTGATGTGTTCATATTTGTTGAATAAACAAAACCTTTTTTAAAAATCCATGTCACAAAGAGTTGCTTTTATGTGATTTAATTTAATAGGTTCTAATTTTGTGAGTATTCTCATTAAAAGATATATGACTTTCTTTTAAATATTACAATTAAATAAAGTTATATCACAGATAATAAATCTGTCTTTGTTGAATCTAAATCATGAAAGTTAACATTCAAAGTGAGAGCCCTGGAGATCAGTGGCACAGATGAGATGCTATCCCCTCAGTCCTCTCGGAACTCTCCTGCTCCTCTCCTGGAGTCCTACTCCCTGGTGGCACTGGTCCTCCTCCAGCCTCAGGACTCAGTCCCCAGGGGTCCTGGTGACCTAATGGTGCACTGACTGTGTAACTGAGGTCATCACTTACGGGAGCTCCAAGTATTCCACTTTTATTGGATTTCCTTCTTTCCTTGTTTTTTGTTTCTCATGAAACACTAGAAAATGACCATGTAATATCTCCTTCAAACTAGGACACTTTTGAGAAAGAAAGTGACACAAGGACATGACAGCCTAGAACTGTACACGTATAGTGTGTCAGGACTGTCCTGGGCAAAACCAGAGCTGTGGTCACTGTGGCAGGAAATGACTTTCTTTGCAACTCTGCTGTGCCACGTTATGGTTTTCTAACAAGGAAATGTGTAGCATTGACATAGGTTAATGTGTATGAACCCTTTTGGAATTTCTTTTTTTAATTATTTATTTATTTGGTGCAAGGTCTTGCTACACAGCCTGGACTCTTAGTGATCCTCTTGTCTCAGCCTCCTCAGTGGGGATTATAGGCATATGCCATCATGCCTGGTTTCAGTGGCTGATGTGAGGGACTGGTAGAGCTTGTGGAACTCCGGTCCTTGTGCTTGTCTGGTAGATGCTTGGACTGCCAAACTATCTCCCTGTGCCTCCTGTGAGATTTCTGTATTTAGTGTTGTTATAGAAAACACTTTCCTTCCCAAAGAGCATTTGAATATTTTCTCTTAATATTTTATTGGTTTCATTTATACATATTATAAATTATCACTGAGTTTAAAATTTAGATCTTAAGGATTCCTTCTCGAGGAAAATTTGCTGTTTCACATTAGTTTATATTTAAATATATTAATTACATGAATCACTAAGTTTATTAAGTTTATTATATATTTATATGTGTTAAAGTCCTTTAAAATGATTTTGGACATGATATGGATATTTAATTTCAATTTTTATACTATTTCTATAATGTACACTTTTTTTGAATAATTCATCCTTATCTTGGTGATTTGTAATGCTCATTTTCCATATTAAAAACTTTTCTAAATACCTGGATCCATTTCTGGAATTTCCATTTGGTTCAATTAGTTTCTTTGACTATTCTTGTACTGTTTACCATAATGGTATAATTATTGCAGCTTAAAATTGTTAATTTATGGTAAAATAGTTTTCCCCTCTTTGCTGTTTTCCAGTTTTTTTCAGTGTCAAACATTTATTCACCCAAGTGAACTTTAAAATCATGGTTATTAAATTTCAAAAAAATCCACTGAATGCTTTGAAGAAAACTTTATTGCATTTATAGATTAATACAGTTATAATTAACCTTTAATGAAATTAAATCTTATCTCTAAAGACTACAATAACCCAAAGTTATATTAACATCATCTTTATTATCTGGCTATGGTTATTAAGGTCTCTCATGTAGTTCTTATATAGTCCATTCAACATGATTTTTGGTTTTGCTATTTGAATAGAATAATATTTCTACTGTTGTATATTTTAAGTCATTACTTTGGGTGGTAAAGCTATGATTTTACAACACATATTCTTGAAAAGAGCCAACTCATGTTTCTTTTCATTCATCCTGGGGTTCCTCTCTTGAGTTTTCCTCGTAGAAAAGAATAGTCTGAAAATGGTGATAATTTGGACTCTTCCTTCCCATACCCATTTCATTACTCTTATTTTGATATACTTTGCCTCAAATGTTGCAAGTGTTTCCTTTACTTCTCCTTTCCCTTGCTGCTCCTCATTCTGATCTACTTTAGACATTGCTGATAGGGTTAGCTGCTCCCTCCAACACTTATTCACCTATTTAGCAAATCCTTGTTGAGCCCCCAGTTTGTGGCATTCATTAATTGTCATTAATGAACAAAAGGGACAACCTCTGCCATGCATACTTTCCACTGGGATGGAAGAGTGTCAGATGTTTAACTTACGAACTCAAAAGTAAGCAGAAAGATTTGTACTAATAGTATTTAGACAAGATGTCATCTGTGCATCTTGGACTATGAATAACTACAATGAAGACGACAATATACAATGTATTAATTATTGTAATTGTCCCACTAACCCTGTTTTGAAACTGTCTCATTGCTATTTTTTTCTCAATAAAATTAATTTGAAAAGTCAAAAAAATAAGCATACTATAATAAATAGTAGTTAATTATTTAACCACATCTCATAGGCATCATGAGCAGAGAATTCTAGGTCAGAGATTTCCTAAGAGGAGAGGGCTTGAACTGTGACAAGAAGGTGTAAGAGCATTTGGGCCAGAGGGAGGGTGCAAGTGTGTGTCTCAGTGACAGAAAGCAGGTACAGGACCCTCAGGCAGAAGGGGGCATGGCTACCCTGGGAAACTGGAGAGAAGTCAGGACTTCCAGAACATCCTGGTTTAGGGATGGGCGGTAAGGGGCTGGTTACCCAGGATGGGTCTAGTCATCCCAAAAATGTTGTGTTATCTCCCTAAGTGCAATGGGGGAGGGTCATCAAAGACATCCAGAATGGAATGGCATGATGTGATTTGCATTTCAAAAGGCTCTTCTGCTCCTGAATTAACTCATCCTTTAATCAACTATAAATTTGTATTTACTACTTATGCCCAAGTTTGGTGGTTCTCCAGTAAATATTGTGTAGCAGTTAAAGATTAGTCCTTATTAAAAGCTCATTGACTTATAATCAGCTTCAGGAATTCACTGAACATTTATTTGAGTCACCTGATCTCTACCATCCATTATGATGGCTCTAGGGAGAAAAAGATTCTGTGGAGTTCACATTTGAAGTGGAAGAGAGGGAGCACAAATGTATTTAAAATTAAATGTAATTTGAGTTATATTCTAATAGTCTGTACTATCATAAGAGTCATAGCTTTGCCCTGAGGCCTGAGAGAAGGGTTAGTATCTGTTGAGCTAGGGCCTGCAGGAGCTGTAGAGGGATGAGAACCTCATGTTGGCCACTTTACAGTAGGAGGGTCCCCTCTCCCATTGCAAGCAGCAGCAAGTGTTGGAAGTCTCTTTTCCCTGTTGGATAAGGGAGGGCTGTGGAATCCAGCTCTGGGTCTCCAAGGTCCATGGCATTAATACCTCTGGGGGCCACACTGTGCACCAAGAAGTCCAGAAGAGGATCCCTCTCTGCTGTGGGGACAACCTGCAGAACTGAGTGAGGCCATTGATAAAGAGAAATCCATTTGGCAAGGAGAAAACCAGCACTCTTCTACTCCAGTCCAAAGCTGAGCAGCTCTGGGAGCCAGAGGGGAAGTGGCACAAGGATGGATCCCTGGAGGGATGCCAGCTTCTGCCAAATCTGAATTCAGTACAAAATAAAGACTGCAGTGAAGAGAAAAAAAAAAGGATGCAGATGCAGGAGGTAGGAGAGATCCTGAAGAGAACAGTGTCGTGAAGTGATGCTGAAACAGTTTCAGATGTTAAAAACTATGGACTAACCAGAGAGCACTTTCAGGGGCACAGAGAAGTGATTCATCCACAGAAATGATAAACACCTCAGCAGGCTAGACCATAGAGAGTATAGGTGAGAAAAAAAGAAGTAAAGTTAAATGTGAAGGCAGAGGTATAAGTGAGGAAAGAAATTGCATCCTTTAAAAAATCTGTTTTACCTAGGAGGAAATAGGCATCAATGCTGGATTCTAAAGTGACAAAATGACATGATCAAATTTGCTTTTTTGAAAAACATAAATCTGGTGATGCAGAGCAATATGAGACCCTGTCACTGTGGATGAAAATGGGAAGCCAGGATGGGGGGGCATAACAAACATGGAGGACAGAGGTGTGAGCAGAGCTAGCTTTGACAAGGTCTTAGGAGGGGAAGCAATGTAGAAGAAGACAGAGAGGAGCCACAGCAAGTGGGACCAATTCAGATGCATCGTGTGACTGATCTGGGGGACAGAGGATAAGGTCATCTGGGAAGAAACTGGTTCAGGACAGAGTTTGTACATCTGTAAAGGGCGAGAGAGTGAATTTTTATGTTTTCCTAAAGCCTAGTGGTCTCTACTACAACTACTAAACGCAGTCTTTGTAGCAAGAAGGCAGTCATAGATAACATAAGTGAGCGTGACTGCATTCAGATATATAGGATATGTAGGAAGTGTCAGGTTTTATGTGGGCTGCAGGTTGAAGTTTGCCAATTCTTAGTCTACAGTATCTAGGGGGACGGGGGAGATAGCTCAGTAGAATAAGCACTTCTCTGGTAAGCACAAGGGCCTGAGTTCAATCCCTGGTTCAGCCACAAAAAATTAGAAAAAGGTATCCTACAGTATCTAGGGAACATCAGATACAAGTGGCTTACATATTTACAAAATAAACTTGAAATTCAAAAGGGGAGCTGGAGTTTAGAGAAAAATGTTTGGCAAAAGGCAGTATATAATCACAAGTTATTCACTGATTGTCCAAACTCCAGCTAGTAGAGGTAGTTTATTGGGCCAGAAAACATACACAAATTCAAACTTAAATTTGAATGCCTTTAGACAGGCAAGAACTCTTCTTTATACCCCAAGCTCTACTACTCTTATTGTGCCCCAAGTACTGATTCACATTTCACTTTACTCTTCCACTCTCTCTTGTCCTTTGAATTTTCATCCCCTCCTACTGACAATGATTGAGTTGAGAATAGAATCCAAAGATGGTTACTTACTCAACTTAGAGAATTCCAGTACTTAAAGGGAAAGCAGTACAAGAAGTTGCAAATCTTGGTTTGGAACAAAATTGGCTTAACACGGTTTTGTTCTACCCACAATTATGGAATAAATGAAGAACAAATCCCTTTAAGGCTCAGGTCAATCTCATTGTGAAGCCTTTGACAGTCATCCCAAAATTTCCGTGAATATGAACCCTAGCCTCCATTGGTGCACTCAGCACTGTAAAAGTTAGCATTTCCTCCATTAAGACCTTTTATTGTACACAACTCACATCTTCCCAATCAGGTTATGACTCTCTTGAGGCCTGGGACTCCTTGCTTCATACCCTTTGGTGTAACCCATACATCCCAATAGAGACGTAGAAATAAGTACATCACAGACACTGAACAACTAATTGTTGATTGTACTTGACTTACTGTCAGATAGAATGAGTACTATCTGGTGCTTTAAGGAAATATCCCATTTGGCTTTATCATTATGTTTCTGGAACTTCTATTGCTTCTAAGAGTCAGGTTCTCATCAGTAGCCTGCCTATACTTCTCCCTCTTCCTACCCTCTCCATAAATTGATTTTTCCTTTAGCATTTTCACATAACCCTAGACCCAATCCATCCCACTACAAGTGGAGTTCCTGTCAAGTGTCCCACTTTCTCTGTGATAAATTCTTTTATTTCCCATTTATTTACCCTAATACATTGTTCTTTGGAACCAAAGTATTAATAGTTTTCCAGATTTGCTTAAAAATAATCTTTCTCTTTAACTGTAATTGAGCACTGGGTATATTTTTAACTGCTGTTCAAGCAAGAACTAATTCACTGCTAAATGGCTAAACAACTGAATATGCATGGGAAGACTGGAGAGCTTAAACTGTGGGCTAAGGAGTGGGCAAGAGATGTGTGAGGAAGTCATGACCTCAGACTCTGACCCTCATCCTGTCAGACTCCCATCATTCCTCAGCACCCAGAAACATGCTGACTGGTTCTCCTTTAGCCACGAGATTCAGTGTAGAAGGAGTTGATACCAAAGGGCTTCTATTAGGAATTTTTCAATGGAGTGATTCCCTTTGTTTTTAATAGTGAGTTTACCCTTTCCAGAGTAGAAAAAAGTCCCCCTTAGAAGTAGACTTTCATATCTAGTAGCACAAAAATGACTGTACTTATCAGGAAGATTACATGCCATCATATATCTGTTTGATGCTCTTCAGATATTTAAAGTTGAGAATGGAAATCAGTGCCTGTCTCTTCAGGAGTCACTAACAAAATAGTATTTCAGATATGTTACCTATAAACAGTAAAAGTATCTTTTTGCATCATAAGGTCCCTCTTGCATGGGATACAAAAACACCTTTCTGGAACACAGCAACTTACTCAGGGTTTAACTCAAAAGACTGTCTTACTCAGAATAATTTGTAAACCTAAAACACAACAGAAGCAGAGATAGGTATTAATAAACACAAGCCTAACCTTTCAAATAAACTCCCTTAAACTTTATGCCTACAGCAGCTGGTAACCTTCTGACATTCTTATCTGCTAAACTTTTTGTTTTCTGTCCATCTGTTAAGTATTAAACGATGTCAATTCTGGCCTCACAATTCTAGCTCTGCCCCCATCAAACTAGACTAAATAGAACCAAATTCAATTACTACATTAAGATATATTCTGCCTTAGTGAAAAACAAAATTTCTCCTTTTTCCTTTAAATCAAAAGGCATGCTTGAGCTAAGTCCCTCCTGATTACTGCAGCTTCTGAGATACAGGAGGTAAAGTCAGTGATGTAGGAAATCCTTCCATGTACTTACTTTCTTTTCTTTTCTTTTCTTTTTTTTGGCAGAACTGGACTTTGAACTCGGGCCCTTGTACTTGAAATTTTCTCTTGGATACTTCAATTTCTCCATTCAAGAGAGGACTAAAGCTACTGTTCTTGCCACAATTGCATCATGTGGAATCTAAGACAGCAAATGTGATTTGTGCTTTGATGCTGTTCAAAAAAGCCCAACTGGACATCCTGGGAATCAAAACTGTATTGTAAAAGCATGTCATTGATTGGGCCAATAAAATGTGAGATATCCTAGGAGACAGGAAGCAGAGGCATGCACAGAGAGGGTGAGAAAGATGGATGTCAGCTCTCATGAGCATCCATCTGGTTGCTATGAGCCAAGGGGAGTTGGGAAAAGACCCTGTTTAAGGCCCCCATCCCATTTCACAAACCCTGTCAAGAACCACTGAAGTTATTCCTATGGCAAAGCACCACTGCACTTAGTAGAAATCCTTAACAGGAATAAGCTATGATTCTTTATTAGCAATAGTAATCTGATCAATCCAAGTCATACAATTCAGGGCCTGTAAGCTGTCCCATACCAAGTCATGATAGAAGCTACAATCCAACAAGAAAATTCCTCAGTGGACTAATGAGCAAAGATAGGCACTAGTTAGAGTGAGAATGAATAGCATCTTTAGACTGCCGTTGCTGTGAAGAAGACCAAAAATTTGCTTTTTGTTCAAAGTACGAGATCAGGTTTTCTTTTAAATCTGACTTGTAAAATAAAAAGAATTGGGCCTAGCAGAAAATCATGGAAATAGCACGTTAATGTCAGAAGTTTGACAGTAAGGACAGAGAAGTGCTAATAGATGCCTTCAATTGACCTTTAACTTCCTACTAAGTGGCCCTCTCGCACATTTCTCAAGGGTGTGAGCTACAAACTGGCTTATGTGGAAACCTGTTTGCCTTTGCTGGCTCCACTGCAGTTCTGGCACACTTCTGGTGTAGATCTGAAGAAAACTAGTCTCTGTTGAGCAGTGGAATCCTGACACTGCTATGGCCTGGTGCTAATGATAAGCTGCCCTATGGAAACCAAGCTGGGACAAGAATCCTCTATATGCAAATGTTCTTGAGTGGGAAGCTCCACAAGGGTTCCCTTTTAGGAGGAGTCTATGACACTAAGTCACATCTACATGTTTATCAGGCCACTGGATTCACCTTCAACTTGGAACCTCAGATAGGAGGTGCATGAACCAGGTGGGGGAGGTGACCCTCTTTCCTTACAAGCAGCACGCACCCCCTGGGCTTCTGAATCACCAGCCCCCTGATGGTGATCAGAGAGTCAAGAAGGGACTAATTTAGAAACCAAACAATGTGGTCATTGGCCCTGGTCACCAGGCTGCCTTGTGTTTGGAGGGCCGCTGTTTCAGATTACTGGGGCCTGGATCTGATGAGGACTAACAAAGTGTAACAAATGATCAAAGTGATAGTTACAACAGCGCGAGTGCCCGGTGATTGATCTGGATGACATAATAATGATAAGCAATGAGGTGAGGCGGGGGGTGGTCCCCTCCAGGTAGGGGTACAGTAGGTCCCA
>PVKA01034583.1:0-23320 GCA_004027165.1 Ctenomys sociabilis | reverse complement strand
TAATTTCAGAAGTAGGAATTTTAAAAGTAGTGTTCATGTGTTCCATAGTCTTTTAAGTACTTCTTTATAACAGATTATTTATATTGTAAACCCTTTCCATTTATTTTTAGTTAAAGATATTGTCTTCATAAAACTAAAGGCTAGTGCCTTTTAGTATCACTTCTTTTTTTTTCTTTCTTTCTTTCTTTTTTTTTTTTTTTTTTTTTTTTTTTTTTTTTTTTTTTTTTTTTTTTTTTTTTTTTTTTTTTTTTTTTTTTTTTTTTTTTTTTTTTTTTTTTTTTTTTTTTTTTTTTTTTTACAGAACTGGGGATTTAACTCAGGCCTTTGTGCATGCCAGGCAAGTGCTTATTCTATGGAGCCACCTCCCTCGCCCCTTAAAGCTAGTGCTTTTAGAAAGTTTCAGAAAATTACTGTCCAGAAAACATTGAAAACTTTCCTGTATAACTGTCTCAAATAATTCTAATTCACTCTTTTCCCCATACTTTTATTAAGAAATAAATAGCAATGGGATAGTTGCAAATCAAATTAGTAGGATAGTTTCAATAATTAATACAGTGGATATTGTATCTTAGTGGCTAATTGTTGTACAAGAGGCAGACATGATATTATGTAATGATTGCACCAGTCTATATTTACAAACACTATTAGAAGAGATCCATTCATTGAATTAAGAGAATGTGGCTGTATATCTTTCTTAACTATTTTGAATATACAGATACAAAATGGTCATTCATTTGTATACCCTTTTTTGTTTAGTTTTTTCAATTAAATATAGGTGTGTGAATGCATCAAAATATTCCCAAATAGTCCAGTAGTCCATAATAGCATTGGGTTTTGCGTATGTCTGGCAGTGTCAGAAGTTGTTGACTTGAGTCTTACACAGCTCAGCATAACAATATGGTTTTATTTCTTATACTTTGGTTTAATACTTTTCTGCTGGATGGTTAAGACCAAGACAAAGCAAAACCTATGTAACACAAATCATAGCTTTTGTACCTAATTAAGGTCAGTCAAATCCCCTCCGGATTTATCCTGAGACCCAGTTCCACAGTTTGTAGATTCTTTGTCTGTGTCAGCCATGTAGATGAGTCACAGACATTGCTTGACCAATTTGCTTTCTCTGAAAGCCTGAGAGAATTTTCTCTCCATGTGACTCTCCTTAGGCATACTCTACATCATTGATCACTTTCTTCTTTAGCCACATAATTTCCTTGATCAGAAAATTTGGGACACAACTGAGTTGCATGATATTACAGCACAGGTTCTCATATGTCCTGAGTCATCACTCACCTTGAAAGGTTAGGGCCAAAATGTTGGCTCTCCTTAAGGCCCTACTTTTTTCTCTAATTTTTGGTCTGAAAACTTAGGTTGTTAACCCTCCAGAAGAGAAGCTTATTGTTATTAATGTACATACTAGGCTGTTGAGCTTAACCTCACTATCTGTCTGAATATAAAACATCTTAGGCTTAACATGGAACAGGTATATTTCATCAAGTATTGATATATTAAACTTTAAGTTCCTATAAAATATAACATAAAACAATTAAAAAATTAAAATATATTTTAATTTTCATGGAATAAACAATTACATATGCTTACACCTAAGTTTAGAAATCTAACCACATACAGTACTATAGCAGGACAGTCCTCATTACTCCTTTTCCTCTCTCCTGCCTTCATTCACCACCCCCATCCTTCTTAAACAAACATCTACCCAAGGGACAGCTGGTCAGCAACTGGCATGTCCTGACAAGCAGCACCTATTCAGAAGACCAGAATGTCAGGCACTCCCAGCCTGAACCTACTACAACAAATTGTCATCTTCAGTGAAGTTGCTTAGTTCACAGGTATCAGTATATATAGATAGGGTGAGAATCCTTCCAATTCACTGCTAGATTCGAAAATCTTCTGAAGATTCTGAAGATCATTGCCTTTCCCATTTTGTACATATAACTGTATGGCTTTGCCTCTGTCATGTTTCCTAGCTCTTCTTGCTTTCTCTTCATTGTCTAGTCTTAAAAGTGTGTTATAGCTTTCTATTTATATTGTTCTTTTGACTTATTATACTAGGGAGACTATATGATATTTACACATGTGGGTATGGTTTATTTCACTTATGAGTATATGCTCAAGTGGCATGCACTTAAATATGAAGGCTTCAAGTTTATCATTTTTTATATCTGAGCAGTAGTCCATTGGATAAAAATACCATATCTTTTTCAACCATAATTCAGGTGACAGACATTATAGTTATTTCCAAGATTTGGCTATCACAAATTGTGCTGCTATAAACATAGGTACACATATATCACTATGATATGATGCTTTCAGTGCCTTCATGAAAATTCCCAGTAAGGGGATAGCTGGCTTGAATGGGATTTACAGTCCTAGTTTCTTAAGGAGTCTCCACACTGATTTCTGTAATGGTTGCACCAATCTATATTCCCACCAGCAGTGAAGAAGGGTTCCCTTTTCCCCACAGCCTATCCAAAATTTGTTGTTAGTTGATTTATTTATGATAGCCATTCTTTCTGGGGTGAAATGCTATCTCAGCATTGTTTTAATTTGCAATTCGTGGATGGCTAGTTATGTGGAGCATTTTTTCATATATTTATTTGCTTCTTTAATTCTGTCCTCTGAGGAGAAGTATTCATCTCAGATGCCCATTTCTGGATTGGGTCTTTAAATTTAAGGGCCCTAGTGTATTTTACTTCTTTATAAATTCTAGAGACCAGGTCATTGTCTGAGTGCTCATTAGTTAATTTTTTCGAAATTTGTGGGGTTTTTTCACTTTGTTGGTAATTTCTTCTGACGTGCAAAAACTTCTCAACAAGAGTTGATTCCAGTTGTTAATTCTTTCAAGTGTTTCCGGTGCAAATACATGTTTGTTCATGAACTCTTTGCCTACCCCTATGTCTTCAAGAGTTCCTCCTACTTTCTCTTCCAGGAGATTGAGTGTTTCTGCTTGAATGTTTAGATCTTTAATTTATTTTGACTTTAGTTTAGCGCATGGTGATAGATCTGGTTCAAGTTTTGGTTTTCGGCATGTAGAGAGCTAGTATTGTCTGCACCATGTGTTAAAGAGGCTATTGTTCTTCCAGTAAGTACGTTTGGCCTCTTTGTCAAAGATAAGGTGGCTGAGTGTGTTTGTAGAGGCTTCAGCATCTTCTAATATATTCCATGTATCCTCAGGTCTATATCTTTGCCAGTACCATGCTGATTTTATCAAAGTAGCTCTGTAGTGTAATTTCAAGTCAGGGATTGTACTGCATCCTTCCTTGTCTTTGTTGGCAAGGACTGCCTTTGCTATTGTAGGTCTTTTCTCATTCCAGTTAAATTTTAGGAATGATTTCTCTAGGTCTGGGAGGTATGTTGGTGGTAGTTTGATAGGGATTGCATTAAATCTGTACATGAATTTTGGGAGTATGGCCATCTTCACGATGTTGGTTGTTCCCAGGAGCATGGAATATCTTTCCATTTTCTGAAATCCTCTACGATCTCTTTTCTTAGGGTACTGTAATTTTCCAGAAAAAGATCTTTGACTTCTTTAGGTAAATTAATTCCAAGGTATTTCATTTTCCTCGGTGCTATTGTAAAAGTTATTGTTTCTGTCGTTTCCCTCTCCGTGTGTTTGTGATCTGTGTAGATGAATGCTATTGACTTTTGGGCATTGACTTTGTATCCTACTATGCTACTGAATTTGTGTGTTAATTCTAGTAGCTTCTTGGTGGAGTTTTTGTGCATCTTTGAAGTAAAGTATCATGTCATCTACAAATAATGATAATTTGACTTCTTTACATATTCTTATCCCTTTTATTTCTCTCATCTAATGGATGTAGCTAATGATTCCAAAACTATATTGAATAGGAGGGGTGATAGAGGACATCCTTGTCTTCTACCTGATGTAAGAGTAAAAGATTTCAGTTTTTCCCCGTTTAGAATTATGTTAGCTGTTGGGTTGACATAGATGGCTTTTATTAAATTGAAGTAGAGGCCTTCTATTCCAATTTTCTGTAGGATTTTGAACATGAATGAGTGTTGGATTTGTCAAAAGCGTTTCCTGCATCAATTGAGATGATCATGTGGTTTTTAGATTTCAGTCTATTAATATAGTGTATTATGTTTATAGATTTTCAAATATTGAACCATTCTTGCATTCCTAGGATGAATCCTACCTGGTCATGGTGTATGATCTTCTTGGTCATTGGCTGTACTCTACTTGATAGGATTTTATTGAGGATTTTTGCATCCATGTTCAAGGGGGGAATTGGCCTATAGTTCTCATTTTTGGTCGTGTCTTTCCCTGGTTTTAGAATCAGTATAATACTTGCCTGTAGAAATGATTTTGTGAGGACTACTTCCTTTTCCATTTCATTGAACAGCTTGCAGAGTTTAGAGATTATATCTTCTGTAAATTTCTTGTAGAATTCAGCTGTGAATCCATCAGCACCTGGACTTTTTTGTCAGTAGGTTTTTTTATTACATCTCATATTTCATTTCCTGTTATTGGGCTATTGAGAATGGTTATATCTTGTTGATTCAATTTTGGTAATTTGTCCATTTCTAGGAATCTGTCCATTTTGTCTGTGTCTTCTATTCTGTGAGAGTAAAGATTTTCAAAGTAGCTATTGATAAACTGAATTTCCACTGGGTCTGTGGTGATTTCTCCCTTTTTTCTTCCTTATTGCTTGTATTTGAATTTTTTCTTTCCTCTTTTTGATGAGGTTACCTAGGGGCTTATCAATTTTATTTAATCTTTCAAAGAACCCCCTTCTTGGTTCATTAATTCTTTGAACTGTTTTCTTCATCTCAGTTGAGTGCATTTCTGCTCTAATTTTTATGATTTCTTCCTGTCTTTGGGCTTTGCATTTTGTTTGCTCTTCCTTTTCTATTTGTTGGAGGTGTAGCAGTAGGGTGTTTATTTGTTCCCATTCTGTTTTCCTAATGTGTGACTTCATAGGTATAAATTTCCCTCTGAGAACTGCCATCACAGGCCATAAATTCTGATAAGTTGTGCTTGAATTTTCATTGAATTGTAGATATTGTTGAGTTACTTGTTTAATTTCATCTGTGTCCCATTGATTGATAAGTATGTTATTTTTTAATTTCCATGTATTTATGAGGTTTTTCTGGTTTCTCTTGTTATTTATTTCCAATTTCATTGCACAGTGGTCAGATAATATGCATGGAGTAATTTGTTTTCTTCCATATAGTTAAGCATGACCTATGGACCAGTATGTGGTCTTATTTAGAGAATGACCCATGTGCAGCTGAAAAAAATATGTAATCAGCTGTGTTTGAGTGGAACACTGTATATATCCATTCAGTTTATTTGTTTCATGCACTTGTTGAGTTCTGTTACTTCTTTGCTAATTTTTTGTCTGGTTTACCTATCTTTTTGTGATATGGGAGTGTTAAGATCTCCTGTTAAGATTATGGTCTTGGATATTAGATTTTTCATGTCCATTAAGACTTGTTTTATATAGTTGGGTGCTCCCGTGTTTGGTGCATGCATATATATATATGAGTGTCACCTCTTCCTCTTGAAATTTTCCCCTAACCAATATATACTGGCCCTCTTTATTTCGTTTGATCATTTTTGGTTTGAAGTCTGAGAACAGAATTGCTACCCCTGCTTTTTTTCTGATGTGCTATGGCATGTAGTATTGTTTTCCATCCTTTTACTTTCAGCCTATGAATTTCTTTTTGATTTAAGTGTGTTTCTTGTATGCAGTATATTGTTGGATTTTTTTTCCTAATCCACTGTGGCAGTCTGCTTCTTTTAACTGGTGAATTTACATGTCTTCTTTTAACTGAGTCCATTTACATTGGTGGTTTTAATTGAGGTGTGTTGAATTGCACTTGACATGTTATTTATCTGCTGTTGTTCACTCCTTTTTTTCCTGTGTTTTATTGTTTGCCGTATTTAGTGGGTTTCTTCTGTTTCCATTGGTGGAGTTCTGATCATTTTGGTCCCTCTCTAGAACATCTTTCAGGAGCCTGTGTAGGGTTGGCTTTGTCATCATGAAATTCTTTAGTTGTTCTTTGTCATGGAAGTATTTCACTTCTCCATCAAACTTGAAAGATTTTTGCAGGGTATAGTAGTCTGGGCTGGAATTTGTTTTCATAGAGGACATGAAGTACTGTGCTCCAGGCTCTTTTTGCCTTCATAGTTTGTGAAGAATAGTTGGCCATAATTCTGATGGGTTTTCCTTTGAATGTGATCTGCTTCTTTTCTCTAGCAGCTTTCAGGATATTATTCTTGTGCTTGATTTCTGGAATCTTGACTATTATATGTCTCAGTATGTTTTTAGTTGGGATGAAGTTACTGGGTGTTCTGCATGCTTTGGTTACCTGAATGTTAGATTGTTTCCTCTTATGTGGGAAGTTTTCTGCTATTACTTCTGCCCCTATTCTTTTCATCTCATTTCATCTCGTTTGTATTGACTCCCTTCTCATTGATGCCTGCCTATTAGTCTCACATTGCTCATCTTTACATCATCTTGCAGGTGATGACTTATTTTTTCCCACATTCTAGTTCTTTTTAAGAGATCTTTTCTTACCTTTTCACTAGCTGCACCAGTGTCTTCAAGATCTGAAACTCTGTCTTCACTTTCACTCAAATGATTTTGCAGGCTTGTGGTTGAGATGTTAAGTTCCTCTATATCTCTTTGACTCTGTTTCATGTGATCTATTTCTTTCCTGCGTTGCTCATTGAAGGAGTCCATTTTTCTAATCTCCTGTATTTTTTAAATCAATGTCTTCTTTAGAAGCAGCTATTAATTCTTTTCCTGTAGAGTTTTTTCAGGTTGCGTTTCCTCCATATGTTTCAGTGTTTGATTCTTTGCTTCAGATGCTGTGAATTCAGATATTTCTTTTTTTATTTCATAAATTAATTCTACTTTAAGTTCCTTTATATTTTTCTGCTGTTGCTTATTTACTTCTGACGCTATTAATTCATACTTTTCACCTGAGTCAGGGTCTTTTGCACTTGTTCTGGGTGGGCACTGGGTTTTCTTCTTATTTTTCTACATTTGATTCTTTATTTCAGATGCTATGAATTCAGAAAATTCTTTTTCTGTTCCTGAAATGAATTTTGCTCTGAGTTCCTCTATACCTTTCTGTTGTTGTTTATTTACTTCCAATACTATTAATTCATACATTGTTCTTGGTAGACTCGAGGCCTGAGATTGCATTTTGCTCCTTCTCTTTGTCATTTCATATAGCTCTGACCTCTGCCCTTTGGTGTAGAGCTTTGGTGCAGTAGTGCCTACTGACATTTGGGTACAGATTTATTAAGTTTGAGTTTATCCAGTTATTCCTGACTTGGGTCTAGCTCTTGTGTTAAGCTCCTTCGTGCTACAGCCCTTGGAATTGAACCTGTTGTGCCCCTCTGGCACATCAGTGAATCTTTAGTGCTCTTCTGTTGTGCCCCTGGTCCAGGGGGTCCAGGGGAGTGCACAACCTCTCACACACACTAGCTGGACCTGGGCTTGGAGTGGATGGGAGGGGTGGAGGTTTCCCTGAGAGCAGGTTGGAAAGGGTCCCGAGAATATGGTGAAGGACTCACTCAGGGGCTGGCCTGGACTCGATCCACCAGTGCAGGGGAGCGCAGGAGCTTATCCCCACACTCACCAGGCCTGACCTTGGGCTGGGTGGGTAGGCTGGAAGTTTCCCGAGAGAGCGAGAGTGGGGAGGAAAGGGTCCAAGAATGCAGCCGCAAGACTCACTCAGGGGCTGGCCTGGGCTCGATCCACCAGCGCAGGGTAGAACAGGAACTCACCCCCACATTCACCGGGCCTGAGCTTGGGCCAAATGGGAGGGCTCCTAATTCACTCTTTAGAGAATATACATTATAATCTTATTAAAATATTTCAAAGAGAAATCTATAAAATAATATATAAAATCCACTGTACCTATCAATTATATTCAGTAATGTTTTACTACTATTCTTGTTTTAATCAATTTGTTGATGTTCTTTTTAAGCCACTATAATTTAATTCATGTTGGTTTGCATTTTTTTTTTTTTTTTGGTGGAACCAGGGATTGAACTCAGACCCTTGCGCTTGCTAGGGAAGCACTTATTCTACTAAGCGATCTCCCCAATCCATTGGTTTACAATTTAAAACATGTTGGATTACCTCTTTTCTGTTACTTATTATGATGATGACTGTATAGACTACAAGTGAATACACCAAGCCAGACTTATGCTTGGTATTAGAAATACACTGGAGAGTAAAACTAGAGTTGAAAGTCACATTTTTTACTAGCTCTACACTGAGAAATGGCTGCATCTTACTAACTGTAAAATGGTACTTTGAGTATATCATGGACATTTGTACATGATATAGATTTAGGATAATATTTAAGGAAATTTGTTAATATCTACAATAGACTTGTAAATTTCTAAGAATATGCATTTAGGTTTTAGACATGCATTCAGAGGTATTTGATTGTGAAATATTAGGAAACCTGGGCTTGTTTTTAAAATGGTTTAATCAACCAGGGGAGTATTTCTCCTCTGCTTTGGAATGCATTGCTCCCCTTCCTTGCTATTCTACCATGCTCAAAGTCCTGTCCAGTAATTCTGATTTTTGCCTCCACAGGGCAATCGAACTCAGAAAAGTTAGAAGAGCTTATGGAGAAGGCTGAAATGCTGCAGCATGGTCATGTATCTTCTTGTGCCTGATTTAAGCCTGGAGCTTGGCAATGGGAACAGTTCAGAACCAGCCCTCAAAAAAAATTCAGATTTTAGGAAATTACCTAGTTTTGCTTTTCATGTTATAATTTAATTCTTTGAACAAAAATGCCATATCAGGTCGGCCAGATAACTCAGCAGACTAAAGCACCTGCTTAAATGGGTGCAGGGTCTGTGGTTGTATCCCACAGACCCTGCACCCAACCCTGGGGCCCGCTGAGACAGAGAATGAGACTGGGGGTGGACACCTGTAATCCCAGCACTGGGGAGGCAGAAAACAGGAGGATCATTAGGAGTCTGATCTGGGTAGTGAGACCCTGAAGATGCTGTACTAAAATACAAAAAATTACCATATCACAGTACAGAATTCAAGAAATTGTATTAGATAGGTGAATTATTTTCCTAAACTTGTGGTCTCCCATTTGCCTTCTTATAAGTGGAAAAGTAACTACTGTTTTCAGATAATGAATATATATTCCCAGAGATGTTTTACTTTTTTTTTTTCTAGAACTGGGGATTGAACTCAGGCCCTTATTCTACTGAGCTATCTCCTCGGCCCTGATGTTTTACTTTTATGTGTACTTCCCCTTATTATTATGCAACAGTGGCAGAAAACCATGTAGAATATGCTGTGGGAGTAAAAATTAGGCAGGGAAATCACAGAACAACTGCAAGAAACACTCTAACTTTCTCAGGAAAATAAAATGTCTCAGGGGTGGTAGTGTTCAAAATTAAAATTAGTACCACATAGACTGATTCCTTATCCAAATGTCAGATAACCGAGTTGTTGACTTTAAAAATCCCAATGTCTTCTTCTTTTAACTCTGTGGATTCTTTGTGGCTTCTTTGGAGTTGGCTTTGGTTTGGAAATACCCAGTTCGGACTCTAGGGGGCAAACAAAAGTCTAGCCTAGGAAATGAACTGCAACGAGCTCTGTAAGACCTTGTGTGCTTTTTAAATACACGGAGATGAATAATTTCCTAATATTCCTATGCTTTATAAAACACCATTCTAGAAGTAAAATTGTGAAGTTCTAGATAATATAGAACTCTGACTTACAGCAAAAACTCAGTGCTTGAGGCCCAGTGGTTTATGGGGAGTTGACATGTCACCCCAGAAACAGTTAGGCTGTTTTTTCTCTAGATTAGTTACCCAGGCCGCCGATGCTAACATAGTAGCGTGCACTGCACTCCGGGACTTTGTCTGTGATAGGCTGTTTCTACTATTAAAGGAAAGCGCGGTGGTTGGCTTTGCGTGCAGGTTTTTTTTCACTAGGAAGTAAGACAGTGCTCAGTGCATTTTCCTGGGTGGATTTCCATGTGCAGACTCCTCGGCTAAGGCGCTGTTTCTTATTCCTTTACTTTGAGGGCTGCTGTTAAAATTCCCTTCAGGGAGGAGACCCAGGATGCCAAAATTAAATTTATTCAGCCAATGCGGTCTGAACTCCTTATCAGAAGCTGCTTTGTATGGAAGGTTTTTGCACACCACACACACATACACACACAATAAAAGGTCTTTTTTATGATTACCGAATTTCCAGTATTTCCCAATTGTAGTGAAATCAGAGAATCAGGAATGATCAGATATGAAGTTATTTTTTTTTTTGGTGTTTGTTTTGTATTTTTATATATAACTTTCTTACGAAGGCAAACCCTCAGCCTGCTGCCAACAGGGATCCTAACTGACAAACTGAGAGCTCATGCTTGCCACTTTAGCTTATTTTTTATTTTATTTTGTTGAAGAACAAGTAGCAATGATATAGTTTGAAATCAAATTGGTAGGACATATTCAATAATTAATACATTGCATGTTGTTTTTGTAGTGGTTTTTTATTGTACAAGGTGCAGACATGATATTTCATTTACAAAGACTATTAGAGCAGATGTCTCTAGTCAATGAATTAAGAGAATGTAGCTGCATACCTATCTTTTTTAAAAGCTGAATTATAGTAGTTTCAATAATTAATACTTTTTACATTGTTATCTTCTTAGTGGTTATCCATAGCACAAGAAACAGGCAGGATATCCTGGCCAAACACTATTAGTGCAAATCTTTCTTCTCATAGAATTATGTAAAAGTACTGTATATTTATCCTAACTGCACCATTTATACAAACAGAATGGATCTTCCTTTGTATCCCTTTTTTTGTTTAGTCCTGTCAAAGATGGGTATACTATTGTCATTCAATTATTATAGGTGCTCAAATTCAAAACTTCTACTAAAGTTGTCCTTGATGCCCTTCATTGATGGAAGAAAATTTTCATTGTAAAAGACATACAAAACAAGAACATATAATTCAAAACTGAATAAATTGGTATATTTGCTTCATAAATTAAAAAAAAATAATAGTTACCCAGGTTTGTATGGATGATCATAGAGCCAGAGGATACCCTGGTTCTCAGCTTACATCACTGAGACATGGGAAGCATGAGAAGTCTAGGGGAAACTATAGAAAAATCCTGAAAAGGTAGTGTATTCCCCTTCACTGGGCTCTTACAAGCTACCATTAAACATGCAAGGATAATAAGGCAAGACAGCATTATTTTGGGGGTCCACCCTGTAGTCATAGTCCATGCTTTCCCCAAAACACCCACTGGGGAATCTTAATAAGGTAAGAATGTAGTGAGATCTCCCTTGGTTTTTAACAATACCCAGGGTAAAATCAGAAGGTCTTACTTTGGAATACAAGGCAGTACAAGACTTCCCTTAACTCAACTTTGTATGATACTCTGTATTTGTTCACAGGGTATCCTCCCCATTCCTGAAACACAGTGTACTTCCTGCACCTATAGCTCAGGTTTCTCTCTCCTTCTCCTGTATCCTCTATCTAGAAAGATCCCCATACCTTCCACTCCTTGAAAGCGTTTGCCCTCTTCCTTATTTGGGAGCTAGAAAGCTTTTTTGATATATATACTAGAGGAAGCACCTTCCACTCTTTTACTCTATCTCCTTATATCTTTCATTGTTTTCTTTAGTTTTACAACATACTTCCACCTCCCCAAATGTCAAATATTGTGATCTGCTTCTCTGTTCATTGTTTGTATTATGCCACCAATAACAAAAGTCCACAAGGGTCCTGCACATCTTTTGACACAGCAAACAACCGATAATGCAGTAGAATGAAGAGTCTATCCCATTTTCATTTGCTTTTGTAAGATCGACTGTCTCCAATTCAATCTCTTTTTCCTTTTACAGCAGAAAACCTGGATCCAGAGATCAAGGATGTGGTTAACCGAATTAAGGAGTTTCAAAAATGTGAGCTTAAAGACCTTACTTTGCCTGGCTTACTTAGCTCAGAGAGTACGACCTGGGCTTTGAAACTTCTATGTATCTTCACCTGTCTAGGGAAGTTTGTGTAATCTGAAATGCTGTGTTAGAAGGAACAGAGAATCAAATACATTGCTTACTCATGGTTTTCCTCTTCTCTGACACAGTGAAGCAAAAAACCAAAGAAGAGATAATAGAAGCCCACGCTTTCTGGGAGAGCAAACAGAAGCTACTAGATTCATGTAAGTGGTATTTAAAAAAAGACAGTGAAGTCCCTTGATAACCCTAAATCTGAAATTCTTCTCCCTCTTCTAAACTATAGATAAATTGCCTTCAAGGCCCATTCGACTATCCTGCTACCTCTTTGACCTAAATTTCTACTCATTTCCTATTCCCTTCTCATTTTGATGAAAACAAAACCGTCACAGAGCATATGCCCTACCCCTCCTTATAATATTTTTCTCTTTATTGTAACGCTCATTTTAAATTTTGTCCTTAATTTTTATGTAAGTGCAATTTTGCAGTACATGATGATTGCATTCCTCATGAGAAAGTTGGTACAAGTATATAACGCATCTCAATTTTTTCATCTTCTTCCCCTCCTTTCCTTGTCCACCCCTCCATCTCTTCATCCCCTTCTTATTTGAAAGGGATCTATCAACCTAGTTCCTTTTTTTTTTTTTTTTTTTTTTTTTTTTTTTTTTTTTTTTTTTTTTTGGTTTTTTTTTGAGACAGGGTCTCACTGTGCAGTTCAGGCTGGCCTTAAGCTCACTTTGTAGCTCAGGCTGGTCTCGAACTCACAACAATCCTCTTGCCTCAGCCTCCCTAGTGCTGGGATTACAGGCATGCGCCACCACGCCCGGCTCTACCTAGTTCCTATTATCTGTCTTTTATTTTGCTCTTTACTTGTGTTTGGCATTCTTCATATAAAAGAAACCATGTGATACTTAGCTTGTGTGTTTTATTTCAATTAACATTATGGTCTCAAGGTGCATCCATTTCCTATAAATGACTCAAATTTGTCCTTCTTTATGGCAGAGCAGGACTCCACTATATATAAATAATCCCATTTTCTTTACCCATTCATCTGTTGATGGATATAATGCTGCTTCCAAGACTTAACTGTTATGAATTGTGCTATTAACATGGATATGGATGTATAACTGTAATCTGATATCCTTAACTATTTAGGGAAGATTCCTAGAAGGGTGATATCTATCTTAGGTCCAATAAAATTTAAAAATTTAGTGTTCTGAGGAATTCGCTGATTTCCATAGTGACAATTTTACATTCCCATTTCCTCCAGTCCTAATTTTTTTGTTAATTTTATTGAGAAACAAATAGCAATGAGACTGTTTGAAAATCGATTAGTAGGACAGTTTTAATAATTAGTACATTGTATATTGTTGTCTTCATAGTGGTTATTCATAGTACACAATGCAGACAGGATATCCTGTCCAAACACTACTAGTATACATCTTTCTTCTCACTGAATTAAGAGAAAGTACCTGTATATCTCTCCTAATTATTTTGTATGTACAGATATAAAATGGTCCTTCATTTATATCCCCTTTTATGTTTAGTTTTGTATCCTTATATTTTCAGGATGGCCTCCTATTACCTCTAGAAATTCTACTTTCAGTTCAAGCCTCACCTGCTTATGTTACAATCTAGAAGACAGTGTCTGGCCATCTAACTTATTTAATCCTGATTTTATTTTCCCTACTTGATGTTTTTCAAATGTTGTTCTTATCCACAGCTTGTATAAATTATTTTATCTCCCCAATGCAGTGTAAGGTCTGTAAAACCACCTTCACTCTGTGTCTTATTCACAATGCCTTTTCCAAATGCCATGATTCTTTAGCAGTAACAGGGAACATGTGCACAAATAGAAGAGAGGGCTCATTTCAGAATAAACAGCAAAAAATGGGATAGAAGAAGATACTCAATCCTCTCCTGGATCTCCATAAGTTTTTTTTTGTTGTTGTTATTGTTGTTTTTGCATTACACCACAGAAGTCCTTACTTGAAATTGGAGTTGCAAGAGGAGGTCAGTGTGTGGTCCCTGAGGTCTGAAACTGTCACTCTTTTGCTTTTTTCCAGTGCATATAGAGCAGCTGCATCTGGAGGAGGTCATGAGGAAAAGGCTAGGTATGGTACTGAATAATCATGCCATATTTCTTTGCCTTAGCTGTAGCCACTTCAAAAACTACCATCTCCCATATATGAATCTTGTTGAAACAAATTAAACCATATCCATACATTCATTCTGAAATAAAGCCCCTCTCTATTTCCCACTTCATTCATAGTAAACATAGAAATCCTGTCAAGATAACCAGTCCTGCAAGATAGCCAGTCACTAGATGTGATCTAGCCCCTTTAACTCTCCATTTCTCCTTTTAGCACTTCCATTAGCTAAGACCACTATGATTACAGTAGCCTTCTCATAATTCCCAGACATTTGGTAGGTACTTTTCCAAGCTTTTTAATTTGCTACTGACTGAAATATTCTACTCATTCACCATAGTCACATAAGTGACAGTCAATAAGTTTTATAAATAAAAACATAATTAATTTCATAGTAATTAATTTCCTTCATAATCTATTGATTCTCTTATGACAACACCTTTCTTTTTATTTCACTGGATTTTTAACAACCTAAGCGCAAGATCTTTTATTTGACTAATAAATGTTTATGAAATGAATTAAATTGAATTCATTCCTACCAAGGCGAAGGACTATCATTTTTCAGCCAAGACTTCCTGGGGATAATATCAAGAGGAAACTAGGCTATGAAATGCAGAAAATGCCTAAGGAACTACTCAGGCTAAACCAAGGCAGGAACTTACAAGCAGCAGCACCTAATTCAATTAACCTTTCTTTACATCTAGTGATCTAGTCATCCTACTAACCATCTATTCAGCCATTCTCCCATCTATTCCATCTATCAAATGCTTCAACTCTTCAACTCCTCCACACTTTGCAAGTAACCATTCATCTATCTATCCATTCATCTAACCAAAAATTGACAACACTGATCAAGTCTTACTGTCACCTCCCCTATCTCAATTCGGTCATTCACACAACTTTATCCATCCATCTATCCATCAATAAATTCATACTGTAGGGCCAGCCAAATAGCTCAGTGGATTAAAGCACCTGAAAGCAGGCACAAGGGCTAGGGGTTTGATCCCTGGGCTGGCCATGCTGGCCCCACCCCCGGGGTGCACTGAGAGAGTGATTGATATTGGGCATGGTGGTTTGCCCCTGTAATTCCATAACTTAGGAGGATGTAAACAGGAGAACCACAATGAGTCCCATCTAGTAGTGAGACCCTGACACCCTGTAGAACCTTCCCTAAAATACAGAAAAAAATAAATAAATTCACACTGTTTTCCACACATTTACTTATTCATCTACACATCATTTCCTCATCAATTTCTTGACCTAGCCAACTGTCTGACCATCAATTATTCATCCAAAAATATCTTCATAATTTACCTATGCATGTGTCTAATCATTTACTCATGTCCATATATATATATATATATATATATATATATATATATTCATATTCATGACTTTGGGGAGAAAATAATAATCATCCAGAGAGAGAGAGAGAGAGAGAGGCAAAGGACATGAGTACCCAGAATGTTTTTCAAAAGCCCACTTTTGCTGTGTATGTTATCTCTGTTTGTTGTATATAAACCCAATGTGTAACTGGTCAGATAAAGGTTCCCAGAACAAACTACTCATTTCTAATAGACACTTAAAGAGTTCTTGTTCTGATCCAGACTGTGGAGGGCAGAAACAGAAACAGGTACATATAAACTATTCTAGAATCTGAAGATTCTCTTGCACTCATATAAATATTTAGTAGTTGTTCCAGGATCCTCGCTATGTGATAAGGCCAACATGATTAATAGACATAGGTTTGTCCTCTAGGAAGCCAATCTGTGCCAGGGACTCTGAAAGTGGGCTATGGATGTAAGAATTAGGATTCTATTAAATTAGTTTGGCATTTCCAAGTTCATAACTTATCTAGCTTCATTTTATACTGTGGGAGCTCACAGGGCTCCTTTTGTTCCATTCCCCTGCAGAGACACTGAAGAGCTTCCTGGCGCAGTGCAACAAAAAGGAAAGTGAAGCTGAGAGGTGAGAGGTCCCCTCCTTGCCTTGCTTACTTCCACAGAGAAGCTACTGAAAGTAAAGCAAGAAGACTTGCATAGTCGACTGAGTCAGGTGTTCCTTAGAAAGGGATACTCTGTACTCAGTAAAAGGCTCTTCTTCCACAGTAGAGTGGAAGGAAGCTGAAGGGTAGAGGTCAGAAATGGAATACTGACCCCAAAACCTTTCAGGAAGCAATTTGAGGAAGAGAACAAAAAGTTGAAGGAGCTCCTGGAGGCAGCTGTGGAGCAGCGTCAACAACTACAGTGCAAGAGACAGAGGTAGGCAGAGAGCATCCTGGGGAAACAGGTGCTTGTCTAGAAGTAAGGAGGAATTACATCCAGCCCCTACTGGGAAAGTTGTATTTGAGAATACATAAATCCTCCGACACTGCTTCCATCCATCCTCTCTCTGCTTTTCTTTCCTCTTTTCTTCCTTTCATCCCCCTCCCACCTCCAAATTCCCTTTAATGATTGCTTCTAAATTTGCCCTTTCTCCTCCACACTAAATCTTTCCTAGCTTCTTTCCTCTCTTCCATCTTTTGATGCTGTTCCTCATCTGTCTCCTGATTCTCTCTTTTCCACTTTCATTGTCCCACATTCCTTTCTTCCCTCATTTCTTTACCCTACTCTTCAATATCTCCCATTTTCCCAACCTCTTATATTTCCTTTCCCCACCTCTTCTTTTTCCCTCTTTCTCTCTTCCTCTCCACTTTTCTTCACAGCATCTTTCCTCCCTTATTTTTTAAATCTAACTTAATTTCCCTCTTCTTCAATTACTATATGTGTAGAATGGTGGCAGAGATGGAGAAACTGTACATTCATTTTCTCTCAGAAAATTGTATCATCTCAGGAGAGGAGGCGGACAACAAAGAGGTAAGGAGGACAGGAAAAGATGAGAAATTTAGAAACCATAAAATAGAGGGAGGAGGGCTTTTGCCCATATATGCATGTACTCCTTGAAGGGAGAGACAGGAAGCTATGGAAGATGCTATATAAGAGCAACAGAGCCCATGCAAACCTCTCTAAGCATGTTGTTTAAAACAGTCACAGCCAATGCACAAGTGCTGAGGGAGTCACCAAGGTGTTGACGGATAAAGGGTGTGTGAGGTAGTGTGCAAGAGACCTCAACACTATAGAATCCAAGGTGCTCACTCCATGATCCTTTCACTCCTAGGTAGAACATCCTTCACAGACCACCCAGGAGCCCTGCTCAGGATGCTAGAAGACCAACTCAGAGCCAACCTTAGGACTGACCACATGCGTTCCTAAAATAGGGGGAAAATAGTCTTATTATATATTGTCAAGAATTAAAAATTTATTGTTACATATTTGACTCATTTGTATGTTAATGACAGTACATGAAACTGGATAGTTCAATCCAGCCTTTTACTTGCCTGTTAATGAAAGTACATGAGTGAATTGATGTAAGTTTATTTCTTTCTAAATAAATTATGTATATTGAATCTTTGGCACAATCTTATTTCCAGAAAGATTGGATAACTGCACAGTGCTGATAGTATATCAAGGTGGTTCTTTCCCCACATTGACACCAACTAAATATTTTTGTTTAAGTACTACTGTTTGTTTCTTTCTACAGGTGAAAAGGAAATGATTCAGCTGCTAAGTTGATGAAGCCATACATTTCACTGGAGAAATGTTTGTCTTCACAGCCTGAGACATTTGAGAAAGTTGCGGATAGCATTATCCTAAAGACTTCAAGTTTATATATATATATATATATATATATATATATATATATATATATATATAATTCTTTCATGATCTATCTATTAAATTAAGGGTTCCAAACTAAAAGCCTAAATAGTTTTTAGCCTCTGTACAAAAGCTTTTCTGTACTCATGGTAATTCCTCCATTACTAAGATGACAAAAATAAAATACCAAAGCTGTTCTCCTGGTCAGTAAGGTGGATTGTCCTGTTAAATAATTGAATCTGATGAATTATATTTTCTAGAAGTGATTATTCTGTGTTTTCTCTGTAATATGGATTTCTTGTTCTACTGCAACAGCACTGGAAAAATGCCACTGACCCTCGTCATAATTTTTCTCATGGCATTTTGGTAACTGCTTCAGCCATCAGCACTGTGGGAGGAGTAATCCAACTCTCTTGCTTTTCTCTGTTCTAGGCATGGTTGTGGTAATTTCCCTGATATTCTTCTGCACAGCAGAAACTGGGCCATAACATGTAATAAGATTTTAATGAATTTTCTTATCCTGTGAGAGAGAAATATAACACAAAACCTAAGACCTATAATAGTACATAGATGTTAGAAGTTCTCTAGAATCCCTTACTGTCCTAGTTTCCTGCCTGGCCCTCAGCTTGCCTTGAAATGGCCAGGCACAATTACTACTCCATAGTAGACATTTCTGTGAGATTTTGTACGTCAGAATTAGCCAAACATATGACCAAATCCCCCAAAAACTGTAAGAAATTTTTTTCCCTTCATCTCGATGAAGTAACAGGAACTCTACATTGTATTCAATTTAGATTCCATAACCCAATTTTATCTAGAATGTTTGACAGAGAGCCCATCTCTTTCAGAGGAAACTCTACCCAGAAGCATTGAATATGGTCTGAGAAGGTAGTTACAAAATAGTCTGGCAATTCATTTTACCCTGATGAGGTTATTGCCACTCTTCGGGTAATAGAAATGGCTCATTTTTTTCTTTTATCTGTATATCACATCATTATGCATTATATAAACGCCAGATGGTAAGCACATTTTATCTCATTTATGTTCACAAAATTTAGAAAATTATTAAATTATTTGTGCCCTTTATACTGTGTCAAACCAGATTTTCCAAAATACTGAAGAGTTTGGGCATCTCTCCTACTCTATCCATTAAGTGAACACAGTGTGTTACAGTATATGAGACTGATCTGGAATAAGACTTCTTGGGTAAAAATCTAGCTTCTATTATTTGTATGCTAAGGGACTATCAGCATATCACCGAAGTTTCCTCTCATGTCTGTATTGATAAATTGGGAAATAACTATACATAAACTAACATAGATCCAATTTTGATAGTTAAAGTGTTCAATATCTATTATTGTGTTATCTGTGGCCATTGGTTAGTATGTGTCAGATCTGTAATGTTTCACTTAACTCAAAATGGCAGCTGCATTTCCATTCTTTTTTGGTATTTATGTAAAAGAAACTACTAGTTATTCAGTCCTTATAATCCAAAGTCATAATTATCCCCTGAGAAAGAGCTCTATGTCAGCCAGCATTTTTACTAGAGAAACATATAACACAAGATATACAAATGTATAAGTAATTACAATATTGGCTTATTGTCAGCAAGAGAGTTGGATAAGGAAACATGCAGAAGGTATCTGTACACTTGCAACTGAAGGTTTCAGTCCAAAGTTTAGAGTTCACTGCAGTGTCTCACACGAGTTTGTATCAGGCAGCCAATGGGTCTGCAATTGAGGGCTGAAGGATTTGAGGTGGAAGTTGATGAGTCTGCACTAGAAGCCAAGAGATGACATCCAAGCTGAAGATGAAGATTTAAGTTCCTCTAAAGAACAGAAGCAAGTACTTTGTTTCTTGTTTGTCCTATATCCCATCGAGGTGAGGAGCCACCTTAAGGTGGGTCCTCTATACCCTAAGGTACAGAATTGCTGAGCCAGCTTAATTAAAATTCTAATCTTCTCCAATTGACAATGAATCAACCATTACAATTCACCACTTTTCGACTTGGCAACCAGACACTTTCTTTGAACCAGTCTCCAGATAAAAAGACACTTTTATAATTGTGCTTAATATGTCACAACTAACCGGTATATAAACACAAATGTACTAATTCCCTTACCAGAATAGAGAGCAAATTTTCTTTAGGTGATTCTTATACTTATCATTTCATAACTTGAACATTATAACATCAGTTTTTAGAGCTACCTTCTTCCACTATACAATCTGTATTCCCTTGGCACTCAGCAAGCACCTCAGCAGGTCTTGGTACTTTCCCCAGTGGAGTGACCTATACTTTCACTCCTGAAGACTGAACTGTTGGGCTTTCTGCCTGGATTAGGTTGTTGTAGTTTCCCATTGACTTTATTTTATTATTGGGAGGGGTGATTGCTGGGGATCAAATCCAAGGTCTCTACAGTATAGGACTCACCAAGGCTCTCACTACTGGTGTAGGTGAATGGCTGGCACTCAACAAAGCTTCTGTGCAGGTGTTAGGCATGGGCCTGATTAACCAGGATCCTAAGGCTTCCTGGTGTTCTCCTATGTTCTTAGATGGCTGGATTGGTGCCAGGACAGACACTGCACCAACGTGCTATGGCCCATGGGTCACAGCTCACCAGAATGCCGCAGGTGGCTCTGAATCCACCTATGTTCTCAAATGGTGGTGCAAGGCCTCACTGAGAGCTGTCTGCCTGCATGCACTGGGGCCTACAGGTCACAGCTCACCAGAATCCCATGGGTTATCCAGAGTCTACCTAAGTACCTCCATTTGCTTTCTCACTTCTGTCACTATCATTTGAGAAAGTTCATTTTTTTGAAAAATCAGTTTTATTGAGAAAGAAATAATAATGAGACAGTTTCAAAACAGGTTAATAGGACAGTTTCAATAATTAATACATTGCAAATTGTGGTCTTCATAGTAGTTATTCAGAGGAAAAGATGCAGACATTAGATCTTGTCTAAACACTGTTAGTACAAATATTTCTTCTCATTGAACTAAGAGAAAGTAGCTGTATATCTATCCTATCTTGTGTATACAGATATACAGATGCTACAAAATGGATTTCAATTCTGTTTTAACATATATTAGAACAAATTAACTATTTACCAAGAGGAAAGTTCATACAGAACAATCTTTTTTCCAAGATGAATGTTACTTGGAAACATAAAGTGTTACTCATTGGGTTAGAATATCTATGTACAGTATAGAATATTTTAGGCAATGACCAATACTATATATAGGTAATAAAGAAAAGCAATATTTGCAATAGTTAAAATGAGGTATAATTCTTTGCCTTCTTTTTATGTTTCGTACCTTATCTAAGGTTGTAAGACATTCTTGGTTTAAATTCAGTGTGGTCCCCAAACATAATAGTAATCAAGACTCAGTGTTGACTAGGCCATGGACATTTGTCAAATAGTACAAATCATCACATGTTACATATTAATTTCATTCAAAGTATATGTTCTAGAGGCCAGAAGTCAACATAACCTTTTTATTCTATAAATGTATTTAGTGAGTGTTTCATTTTCAATTTTATCAAATGTGGACTTCTATTTCAATTTTTTCTGTGCTCTAAAGTGTTTTATTTTTTCCCTGTCTTTTCATCTTTTTTCCATTCCCCACCTCTCACCCTCCCTTCGTGCTGCTCTCCCTCCTTTTGAGAGTTGGGAGTTGGAATTTCTCTCTATATCCTTTATACTCATAAATTGCTTGCTGTGAAAACTCTCCTATCAATATCATTAGATTTAGAGGCCTCCACACCTTGGCAATAGTTGTTTTATAGGAATTAAAAGCCCTATATTAAAGTCATATTTTAATTAACCCCTTGGGGTACAAGGGGTTGCTAAATAGTTTTTCCCTATAACCTTCAGGATCAAGCTCATCTTTGTAGCAGAAGCACAAACAGCAGTGGCAGCAACAGAGCTATTTTCAGATATTAGGTACCTACCTGCTTTTAGTTGTGTGGACTTCAGCATGTCATATATGATTGCATTTTCCATTCATGAATAACTGTTTTTTTTTTCACTTTCTAATTAATGACTTCTCTTATATATATCACCACTCTGTATTTAGATGTGTTAAATCTATGATGGGATTCAGTGCGACTCTGAAAATGCATTTTAAAGAAAATCAGCTCAAAGATCATTCTATGTAGTGAGCAGTAGCTGAGTGTATCTGCTTTCCATCAGACAGAAATCCCAGTTGAGAATTCAAAGAAAACAATGGAAAATCCTCCAGGATGGTGGCCATTGTCTAGATATTCTCTTAACTGTACCAACTGTGGCCCCTTACTGATACAGATGGATTCCCACCCAAAATTTGATCTGATAATCTACATTACTAACCAAGAGGATATTTCATACCAAGGTACAGAAAAGGTGCATGTACACATTAATTTTTCTTGGAAAATCAGTGTAACTATTAAGTTGACTTGAAAGTTAGTTTGAGAGTGTGGAAAAGGAAACTGATCTTGAAGAGATACAGTCAAGGTATAAATTTCCATAAACAATTTCAATTTTTCTATTGTTTTAGTCTGTTCTCTATTGTTATTAATACAGTTCCACAAACTGAATAAGTTGCAAGTAAAAGGAGTTTATTTTGGCTCATTTCTCTGATCCAAGGTGAAGAAGGCACATCTGTTGATAACTTTTCTGCTAGCAGAGCCTCAAAATGGCACAGGGCATCACATGGCAAAAGCATTCATATAATGCATATATAGGTATGTGTCTTGTTTTCCTCCTCTTTTTACTCCTCCTCCTATTCCTCCTTCTTCTCCTCCTCCTCTTCCTCTTCTTTGTCCATTTTCTACTTTATGGTACTAGTAATTGAAACCAGGTGCTTCACACAAGCTACCAGCATTCAATTATGAGGCTCTAGTTTGATCTTGTCCAATTCTAATCACCTCCCAAAGACCCTCCCTTAAACACCTTAATTGGATTAAATTTTCACACTCTTAATACCTCACAATGGACATTAAATCTCAGTAGGAGTTTCAGAGGAGACAAACCATATCCAAACTACAGCACTTCTGGCATCACAAAAGGAGCTCTCAAGCCTTCTCATTAATTATCCATATTTAGGACAGAAGGGGAAGCATTCAAAGCTGTCAGCAAATGAATCAGGAAAATGAAGTCAGTCTTCATTACCACACAAAAGAATATTATTTAGTCATATAAAGAAATGAAATAATGATACATGCTACAATATACATGGCCCTTGAACACAAATAACAGAAGCCAAGTTCAGAAGATGACATATTTTATGATTCTATTTTTTTTCCATTTATTTTTATTTTATTAAAATACAAATGTAAATCAGACAGTTTCAAGACACCTTAACCATACAGAGTCGATGAATTAATACATTGCAAACTGTTTTCATAACGTTTTGGTACTGTACAAGGTGCATACATGAAATTATATTTACAGGTTTTTTTATAGCTGAATTATATCAAAGATTCAATAATTAT
>PVKA01034582.1:0-23353 GCA_004027165.1 Ctenomys sociabilis | reverse complement strand
CTCAGTTCCTGGCTTAGAGAAGAGAGTGAGGAAAGAAGGATACAAGAATATATGTTTCACTGAAAGAAATGAAAATTTTGCCCAACATGGCCTATCTTGGTCTCTGGTACCTGTGAGCTGTACTTCTGGCTTTCCAAAATGTTATTAGGTTCTCCTGGTTTTGATTCCCCTGGCTATGACAAAATGGCTCTATTTTTATTTTATATATTTGATATAGGGTCTCGCTATACAGCTTGGACTTTTAGTGATCCTCCTGTCTCAGCCTCCCCAGTGCTGGGATTACAGGCATGTGCCACCACAGTGCACCTGGGGTTCTTGGCTGGCATAGCATGTGGTACTGGGGATCCTCACTCTGGGTCCTTGTGCCTGCCAGGCAGGGACATAGACCCTTGAGCTATCTCCCCAGTCCTGCTGCAAGTTTTGATAGCTGAAGCCCAGTGAACAGATTTCTGTCTGGTGATCAAGTGAAATTCGCTGTTCAACTCTAAGTTATCCATGGAAATCCTTGGAAGAGCTTGGGAGTTGAGTGATACTGAGCACGATGGAATGCTTGGCAGAGGTGAGTTTGCACTTGCCATGCTTCTGGTATGCTGTGCACTGGGGAACAAGCCTGTGCCAGTGTCCTTGCCTCCAGCTTTGGTGCCACCATCTAAAAGAAAAATATAGGTTGAGTCCCCTGCAGAAAAAGCTAGACATGATGAAATCTTCCTGAAAACAGATGAAGGTATGGATGGATTTATATCTGGATTGGCCGTTCATGGAATCATCCTGAAAACAGGTTTACCTTCTGCCTTACTAGCCCGTATTTGGACATTATGTGACGCAGAAGATTGTGGGAGGCTTTCAAAGGACCAGTTTGCTTTGGTTTTTCACTTAATCAAAAGTTAATAAAAGGCATCGATCCTCCTCACATTCTTACTCCTGAGATGATTCCACCATCAGACAGAATGACATCACAAAAGCATATCATAGGATCAAGTCCTGTTGCAGATTTCTCCTTTATTAAGGAGCTAGATACCCTTAACAATGAAATAGTTGACCTACAGAGAGAAAAGAACACTAAAGACCTTAAGGAGGAAGAAGATACTGTTAGAGAGAAGACAAGCAAGGTTCAGGATCTTCAAGAGGAAGTTCAAAGGGAGAATGTTAATCTGTAAAAACTATAGGCCCAGAAGCAGCAAGTACAGGGGCTCTCGAACTCAGTGAACAGAGGAACAAGTCAAAGAAGTCGGAAAGATGTGCCAAGGAGGCTCAGGTGATCTCATCTTTGAAAGCTGAAATAACTGGTCAAGAATCTCAGATCTCGACTTATGAGGAAAAACTGACCAAAGCCAGGGAAGAGCTGAGCCTCCTACGACAAGAAGCAATGGAATTGGAGGAGAGTGTGGAGTCAGAAAAGACTCAGCTAGTACCTCTTCAGCAGCACCTTCCAGAGTCCCAGCAGGAAATTAGTTCAATGCAAATGAGACTGATGGAAATGAAAGATCTAGAAAATTGTAATAATGAATTGAATCAATGTGTTAGCCCACACAGTGATCTTGTACATGGCGCTGCAGATTTTTGCGGCCTTAGCACCAATAGCAGTGAAACAGCTAAACTTAATGAACTTGAAGGTCAGAGCAGTCTAGAGTCTGAGCCCATACAGCAGGAGTTTCAAGCAAGGAGTAGGCCTAGGGCTGGCAAGATAGTTCAAGGGACTATGTATCTGCTCTGGCAAGCGCAAGGATGGGGGTGTCGATCCCTGGTGCCACATGCCGTGCGGGCCCCACCTCCAGTTGTGCTGAGCTGGCAACCAAGTCTGGGTGTGGTAGTGCACGCCTGTAATCCCAGCACTGGGGAGGCTAAAAACAGGAGGATCACTACTAGTCCCAAGCTGCATAGTGAGACCCTGTACCAAATACATTTAAAAAAAAAAAGTCCTGGAATACTGCCTTCTGATGTGACTGAGGAAAATGAAGTGGTGACTTAATGAAAAAGTTTGTCCTGAAGTTGACAATGACAGACATGCAAAATGGAAGGTCCACCTAATGTAGAATCAGGTTTGCTGACAGATCCAGTTACAGATACAAACTTGGATTTTTTCCAGTCTTATCCTTTTGTTGTCAGTGGCCCTTTCAAAGATGATTGTCTTGGGAAAATAGACCCATTTGGTGGCGATTTGTTCAAAGATTCAGATCCCTTTGCATCTGACTATTTCTTCAAGCATCTTCTACTGACCCCTTTGCCACTTAAGGTACTGACCCTTTCAGTGCACCCAGCAATGGCATTGCAGTGGTGGAAACCATGTAGCACATGGGTCCTTTTGTTCCTGGTGGATTGGTTGTTATTACAAGCGATTCTGTAACAGACCTTTTTGCTTCTGTTTTTGGAAATTAATCGTTTGGAGATGGAAGACTGGAACTCCAACAAGGTCCTGCCCACCACCTGAGAAAAGAACCCATCAACAAATTGGATTCTTCTGATCACTTTAAAGTGAGTGATCTGGGCCACTGAGATAGCTCAGTGGTCTAAAGCGCCTGTTTAGGGAAGCTTAGGCAGGTGCAGGGGACTGCAGTTTGATCCCTGGGCACCACATGCTGTCCCAGCCCTGCCCTCAGGGTGGGCTGAGCCAGTCAATCAATCAATCAATCAATCAATCAATCAATCAATCAATCAATCAATCAAATAAAGTGAACAATCCATTTCAGCCTTTCCCAGGCAGTGATAACCCCAAAGAAAAAGATCCTGTGATCCATTCACTTCTACTATTGCCAATAACAAGGCTGATCCAAGCGATTCTGTAACTTCACTGCTTTATCCCTCCGAAGAAGATGTGATTGAATGGGTCAAGAGGATCAACAATACCATATTTGTCTTCCTAGATAGTGAAGTTATTTACCATGATATGGAAGCTGTTTACCATGTGTATCAAAACTATCTATGAACATGGGACTGTAAAGGGTTTAAGATTTCTATAAATGTGACATAGGGTTTTTTTTGTTTTGTTTTGTTTTTTTTAAAAAAACCTCTCAGATTTGTCTCATTTTTTTCCTTGAAAAGCAGTAAATCGGATGAGACAGCTTCACGCAGGCCCCTGTCTGGCGGCACTCACTGGGAGCCTCTGCTTGCCTCTGCACATTGCCGTGCAGCCCTCGCACCGTTGACCTGCAGTTCTTCCCATAGGAGCTGGGGGTGGTTCTTAGTTTGCAGTATCTATCCTGCTTTGGATGGTCAAAGGAGGTGCAGGAAGAACCTACTTCTTTTACGAGTGGTACCAGTTGGCTAGTTTAAAGTGCAGTTTTAAATGTCCTTATAGTAAAATACTATTTAAAAATGCTATTTTATTATTTAGACATGAAGAAATTTTTTTTGCATAGATCACCTCCAGTATGGAAAAAGAGATGTTTTGGGTGATCCATTTTAACTTAGCCAAATTTTTCCTAAATAGAAACATTAAAGCTTCATGTGAGGAATACATTTTTAAAAACAGTTTTCTCTGTATTTGAAAAATCTTATATCAACAGATAGCTCTCTGTATGTTTGCTAATTAACAAAGTCAGGAGCATAGGGCAATAGCTCAGTGGTCTAAGCACCTGCCTGGCAACTGCAAGAACCTGGGTTTGACCCTTGGTACTGCATGTTGTGCCTACTCTGCACTGAGCAGTGAAACCGGGCATGGTGGCGCAGGCCTGTGATCCCAGCACAGGAGGATCACTATGAGTTCGAGCTGTGTAGGGAGACCCTGTACCAAATAAATACATAAAAAGATTTAAGAACAAAACAAAAAAATAAAGTCAATTTCTTATGAATGAGCGTTATAAGAAGCATTCATTTTAAGCACCAGCAGAGAAACCTTAGCACTTAAAATATTCATCAGCATAAAGCGAGCCAAAATCTTAACACACAAGACATCTTAGCAAGCTAAAACCTGAGGGCGCTTTAATTTTTCTTTTTTTCTCATTTAATGAAGGCTCAACTACTTGAAATACAAAAACTTATTGAACACAAATACAAAAGTGTTACATATTATATCATTCATTTCGTTAATCTGCTTTTTTATTTATTTTTCATACCAGGGATCAAACTCAGGAATCTGCTTTTTATTAATCTTTGTGGTTTAGTTTATTTGCTGTCCATGTTTTTCATCTATAAAACTGACAAGCTGACAAAAAAAAAATCTTTTAACTAGGAAAAAGAGAGCTCCCAAGATACCAGAATTTTTTCTGTTAAAAGCCCAGTAGCAGACACAGCCAGACCTAGCATAAAGCTGAATTTGAGATGGATTGTGAAGTATTCTATGAACTCTACTCTTACTTGTAAACATATGTCCCTGACTTAGATGATTTAATGGGCCTGAAAACTAAAGTCACAGGTCACAGGTTATAGGTCAAGGTGACTTTGATAAATATTAACAGACTAAGTTACTGCCTAGCCTATAAATAAATTCTAAGTATCTTTTTGTACCTGAATGCCACAGAGAACTGTGGGCTAAGGATCATACAGACAAACCCATGCCAAAGAAATTGCCATGAAGAGGAGATCTAGCTCTAACTATGAGCGGTCCACAAACGTCAGAACTCACTGTGCAACAACAAGCAAAAAACACCGAAAGGGCACCCAGGATTTGGAAGCAGATTTATTTACCTTGACAGGCATCAGTTGGGATCATTCCCAGAATATCGGGCCCTGATCTCTGGTGGTCTAGGGTTTATATTGGAGAAGCAAACAAGAAGTACAGAGGCAGAGTGGCTTCTTGTCAACTGGGGATTGGTTTATACGATGTACATCACAGTGACCAGCTGTGCATCATAGTGGCCAGGCATTTCTAAGAGACCAGAACAACCACAACTGGAACAGAAATTATGAGCAGGGCAACCGAGAAACTGAAGTATACTCTGGGGACGTGGGGGTTCTGTTATAGCATCTCACCAACCAGTGAACACTTTATATAAGATTAGACCATTAGAAAGGACAGTGTGACATCCTTAGCATACTTTGGGCCAGTCTGACCCTTTGAACATATTAAACAACTCCTGGCCTCATAGGTATCCTCTCTTGGGGATCTGGTCACACAAAAGGGCCAGTGTGTAAGTTGGGGAACTCTGGGGCTCAGTGGAAGGTTTACACAGTTTTGTATTCTTCCATCTGTGCCCTGGAGGTAACCTGGCTGGGCCTGGTCTGCCCTTGTCAGGTAAATATAAAATTGGGACCAGCAGGAGGGAGCTGCAGGTGATGGTGGGGGGACAGGTGTCTTGCAGAGGTCAGAGGCTCCATGGTCATGCAGTTGTGGACAAGTGGCCAGAAAGGTAGGCTGAAGCTGGCCAGCACTGTGGCCTCCATGCGAGTCACAGAGGGGAGGTTGGGTTCATCTGGGAAGGGCTGGTTTGCTTTAGAAGAGACAGAGAATAGAGATTCAGCATCTGGATGGGAGATTGGGCAAGGAGGCCCTGGGGCCATGCTGAAAACCCTGGACTCAGGCTGGGAAGACATCCTCTCCTGGAGAGACCACTGGCTTTCTGTCGGGAACACCAAAGTTAGGTACGGCAAGCTTACATTCCTTCACTGCCCAGTTTGTACGAGAGCTCCCAAATCCTTAAAAGGAGAAGCTGATGAGAACACATAAAATTACAACAGAAAGACGCCAGGGTGCCTCCAAGAAAGGGTATAGTATGTGGCACTTTCCTGGCGTGTTTGCCTGCCTCTGCACGCGAAGCCAGAGGCTCACCTGGACGAGGCCTGGCACGCAAGGGTCCTACAGGGCAGGGGGTGGGTCAGCTGCATGAGCACACACTGCCCACATGTGATGACAGCCAAGTGGGTATCTGAACAAATGTGCTCTGCATCGCCTATCATGAAGGCAACACAAATCAAAACCAAGTGAGAGGGCTAAGAATTTAACCCAGTAGCACAAGGTCTGCCTGGCAAGTGTGAGGTCCTAAGTTTGATTCCTGGTTAAAAGATATTAATGTCTGGGTTGATTTTTCTAAATTAAGAACCACAGTAGTCAGGTTTCTTGGCTATTTCTCTCATCGCTAAAACAAAATGCCTGACACCCAAGGTTACAGGAAGAAAGGTTTATTTGGTTCACAGTTTGTAGTGATTTCAGTCCTTAATCAGCTGGCTCCAAGGTAGGGTGGCACATGGCAGGGGAAAAAAGTCATGTAGGACAGACAGCAGCAAAGCAACAGGTTGGGGAGCCAAGCCTCTTTCTGCCTTTTGTCTTATCTAGACTGCTGGGATCAGGGAAGTGGTAATCCATTCAGTGAATTGATCATGCACTCTTAAGCCTGCAAGACACACTCTGGATTCAGCCACCTCTGAAAAGCCTGCACCACCTCCCTTGACTATATGAGGCTTTGGGGAGACACCTACACACCTGCATAATATCAGGTTTAATTGCAGTGGCGGCACTTTTAAGTGGGTTGGGATCGAAGACTGGCACTTGGTCTCTAAACACTTTGCCATCACTGGATGAATGGATAAAAAAACAATGTGGCATGTTTGATATTTAATAATATATAGTAGAATACTATTCAGCCTTTAAAAAGGAACAGTATTCACTATGACTGTGAATAAACTTTGAGGACATTAAACGAAATAAGCAGGATTTGGACTCAGTTCTTCAGTGACATAAGCCAGACTCAGACAATACCACATGAATTCATGAATGTAAAAAAAAAAAAAAAGTTGAACTCAGCAGGGGGTGGAACAGTAATTACCAGAGGCTCAGAGTGGAGAAAATGGGGGGAAGTGGGTTGGAGAGCACCAGGTTCATTTGTGTGAGGAAACTACGACTATAATGAGAAACACTGCATGGTGCACCCAGGATTTGCGAGGAGTGTGGGTCTTGTGTTTCCATCACACACAGAGAGAAGGTGAGTTAACTACCTGGATTGGGGGAATTGTCTCACAATGACCATATGTCAAAGCATCACATTTTACACCGTAAATATGAAGTATGGAAAAAAATACACTACATATTTAAATTAAAATGTGTAGTAAAGGACATACCGATTTGATTAGGATTAATACAGAAATTCATCATGAAAAAAAAGTGCATTGCCATTAATCCCCCTCAACATATCCACCTTCTTTTTGAACATACTGATCCCCTTGCTCTTGCTACCTCTGAAGCAGTTCTTAGAAATCCTTTCTTGAGTTTCTACAAGATGTGATGGGCATTTCTCTCTCTGTCATACCCCAATGAGGGTGATGATTCTCTTAAGGGTTGTACACCAGGCTTCAGCCTTTTGGCTCACTTTTTTTTTTTTTTTGCGGAACTGGGGATTGAACTCAGGCCCTTGAGCTTGCCAGGGAAGCACTTATTCCACTGAGCCATCTCCCCAGCCCCTTTGGCTCACTTTTGATTCAAGCGCTATGGGGAATACTCCTTCTTAACCTCCAAAATACACTGCTTGTGTATCTCTTTAAAAACTTAAACACCATTGCTCTTCACTGATGGGTTTGTGCTCTAAGGAACTCTTCCAAGGTTACTGTGGTAGATGATCCAACATGGCCTCGGGTCCCGAACAACAAAGTGTTACTCCCAGACCAACTTCCATGTTCTTCTTCTAGTTTTAAAATAGACATCTTGCTTCCTTTAGGCCGATGTTCCAATGAACCTCCAGTCTTCTCCCAACATCACGCTTTACCTGCCTATGTAAACTCCACCTCTAGTCCAACCCAATAAAAACCTGTCTCCCAGCTCCCTTCTCTGAGAGTCCTTGTGTCTGTTCAGCAGTCAGCTCACGCTGAGCAACCAAAGGTTTCTTTACTCATTTGCGCCAGAGGAAGGAACGTTATAGCATCAACGCCAGAAGTCCTGGAACCTTCAAGCTTGTGCTCCTGACCCGTTCTTTCACATATCCTCATTTAAAAAAGGAAATTAGAACAAGCAAGTAGAAGGCAGGTGCCATGCAAAGAACATGGGGAAAGGACTGGGACCTCCAAACTAAGCAGAGAGGCCTGGTCCTTGACAGGAACCAATCCACTGACAGCCCCACTTTGGATTTCCATGAAGGCAATTCAAGGAGGTGATGAAAAGCTCAACGTCCGCTCTGTAGGGCTCATGGAACAAATGGTGGGCGGTGGCCCCAGATGTAGCCACCTCTGTCATATCCACTCACTGCCTTCTGTGCCTCTCTTGGTCCTTTTGGGGATTTACCAAAGATGTGATGTGGAAATTAATTCATTTTCTTAGCCATCCCTAAAGATGGTCTTCTATGTCAGTTTTAGCCCAGGCACATGATAGATACTTGTGGTAGGAAGAGAGAGAGAGAGACACAGTTATGCCTTCCCACTTGGGGTTTCATAGAGAAGAAAATCTACTTTCTCCTACCTTTCTAAACTTTTAGTGGGGGCCCATAACAAATATAGATGGACAACAGAAAATTAATTTTATTAATATGTGCAAATCATAGCTGGGCATAGTGGCACACATCTGTAATCTCAGCACTTGAGAGGCTGAAGCAGGAAAGTTGTTGTGAGTTCCAGACCAGCTGGGGCTTCAAAGTGAGCTCAAGTCCAGCCTGAGCTGCATAGCAAGACCCTGTCTCAGAAAAACAAAACAGAACAACAAAACAGAAAAACCATGTGCAAGTCATACACACATGGAAGAAACTCAGGAAAGAGTGGCAAAGAAGTGGTTAGAGGGCTGGCAAATATAGCACCTTCAACAAGTGAGTTTGTAGGGAAATGATAGGACACAAGGGTGTGACTTTAGGCTTCCAAGGGTAGAAACCTGTGGAAATTAAATATTCAGTAGTTCCCCCTCATCTACAGTTTTCTTTTCTTGGGTCTCTGTTAATTGAAGTATTCTATGGACCAAGAATATTAAATAGAATACTCTAGAAATAATTCTTAAATTTTAAATAACATTAAAATACATCTGTTATTTATTTATTTGGCACAGGGTCTTGCTACATAGCTCGGATTTGTAGTGATCCTCCAGTCTCAACCTTCCCAACCCTGAGATTACAGTTGTGTACCATCAAACCTGGTTTTGGGGCCAGCACAATGTGCCTGGGGTTCCAGAGGCCTAAATAACTTTTATTACAGCATGTTGTTACAATTTTTATTTTATTATTGTTAATCTCATAGAGTTATAGGTATAGAGGAGTAGAAAAAAAAAACAAAGTGTTTATTGGATTCAGTACTCAGTGGTTTTGGGCATTTTCAGTCCCTCTTGGCCTGGGTTCTGCATGGGCCAGCGACATCTATATAGGAACTGGAGGGCCAATAAAGGCCGGTTAGTGAAGTGTGTTGTAGAGTCCTCTGCGGGCTTTTGCAGGCTGCGAAGGGATCTCGAGAGTGTCTCTTGGTTGTCCTGTAGAGAGGTGAGAAGGGATAGCTTGGGCAATGTGCATCCCACTTATGGGCAAATAGGGGAGGGGGCTCAGGGAGCTTTTCTTGCATCTCCATTGCCTTCAGTTCAAAATAACTCTCACACCAAAGGGGCCTGAGCTAGGGTGGTGTGCTTCAGTCTCCCTCACTGCCTGCTGATGAAGGAGTTGTGACCCAGCAGACCTGGGCTGTCCCACTGGGCTGGGGACTCCTGTGTGGCTGGCTCTGAGGTTTATTTTTGTTTATTTGTGTGTCTTTTTGTGTGTTTATTGTTTGATTTTTGAAGAAAAGTTTCTCTATGTTGCCCAGGCTGGGCTTGAATTTGCAATCTTCCTGCCTCAGCCTCCTGGGCAACTGGGATTACAGGCATGTATGCTGCAGCTTCTGACTCTGGAAAGTTCTTTACATGTGTTTGTGTTAGTTTGCTTGGGCTACTGTAGCAAAATAACACGGATTGGGTGACTGAAACAGCAGATATTTATTTTCTCATTTTTCCGGAAACTATAAGCCAAAGATCAAGTTGTAGGCAAGACCTCTGCCCCTCTGTCTTTGACTTGCTGATGTCATCTCTCTGTGCTTCACATGGTGGTCCCTCTGTGTGCGTCTGTGTCTGAATCTCCTTTTCTCCAGACAGACTGGATTAGGGTCTACCTATGTCACCTCATCTTAATTACCTCTGTAAAGACTCTTTCCCCACAGTAAGAATAGTTAGTCTGGATTCAGTGAACTTAGTTTTTATGTTTTTTCATACAATAGCTATCTTATTAGTTACTCAAAGCAATTTTGTGTATGTAGAGATGTAAATTATGAAGGTATTTCTAACAATAAAAGCAACTACTTTTGCCCTTTTTCTTTCTTTCTTTCTTTTCTTTTCTTTTTTTTTTAAACTCCTTGTCACCCAACAAAGTTACACTGAGGTCCTGGGGTTAGGACTTCAACACATGAACTGAAGACAGGGCACAGCATAGCTCAGGACAGGGAAGCTCTCCTTGGGTGAAAGCCTGTCCCAGTGGAGCCCTCCGAGCCCTGCTGGCCTGTTTTCTAACCCTTTGATCTGTCTGCCCGCTGCTGCTCGCCTGGCTGACTCCACACCCTGGTCTGTTTGCTAGCTGTGCTCAAGGCCTCTGCTCCTGCCGCTCCTTCTCAAGGGAACACACTTCTGGAAAACACCTGTGAAGCTCACCCTCCTTCCTTCCACAGGGCTGGCCCTGATCTCTGGCTATGAAGCGAAGCATCCTCCTACATCTCTTATCTGGGGAGCGTTCTGAGCAGAGGCTTTGCTCTTTATCTGGTCTGTCTGCTCTGATGGGTGGCTCTCCTTCTGTTTCAGAAGCCACGATGTTGGTGTCTTGGTCCTGCTGCATTCTTGGACAGACACATGGCAGATGCTGAACATCAGTGGGACGAGTGAATAGGTGGTCCTGTGGGGGCAGAGTGGGCAGGAGAAAAGGGCAGCTGAAACCCAAGCTGTGGGCCTGTGGCAAGGCTACCACATCAAGTGTTTGAGTGGGGCTGGCCAGGTGCTAGCAAGGTAAGGCCTGAACTGGACAGAACCAGGCCTGGAAACCATGTGTAGGTGTGGCCCCAGCTCCGACTGGAAGTTGGCTGCACTCTCTGGGCACTGGCCTGGCCGTGTTCCCAAGGACCCCCAACCTCACCCACAGTGAGCTCTGTTGGCGTGGCAAGAGAGAAGCAGGATATTCACGTGGCTTCTATTCCCATGTGTGCTGGGCCAGCAAGGCTGACTCAGGTCCTGGATCTGGCCTCACCAGTACTGGGACAGGAAACAGAAGCAGAGGTTGCCAGTGAGCTGCAGTGGAGATTGTGCCTGGCAGGGAAGGCCTGTCAGACAGGAGGGGCCCGTTGACATTCTGCATTACTGTACCAGCCAGGGCCCCAGGTGGGGTGTCTGTGCTCTGAGGAGGGTGGGATTTGAGGATCCCAGCTGAGGGCCTCTAGGATGCACCACATGCTTTACCAGAGTGAGCCCAGGACTCTCCCTTGGAACCTGTGCTATGGTGCTATCTTGAAAGAAGGTGCTGGAAGCTAGAGTCTCCCCTTTTCCTCCTCCCCCCATGGTCCCCTTCTGACAGGCACAGGGCACACAGCCAACAGCAGGCCTGGAGCACCTGAAGGGGTCTGAGCACTGTCTCCACACCAGGGGGAGGTCAGCAGGCCCCAGGGAGTGGCTCTTATTTCCAGAATATGCATATTCTCATCTCAGTCCTTGGGCAGCGACTCATCAACCTCTGAAGCCACTTCCCTGGGGCAGTCACCTGGATTTTGCAGGCAGCCCTTGGAGCACCCTGGGGACTGGCATCCCACGTGTAGACCTGGGCTTTCCCTTGAACCAAGGTCTCTCATCCTTTTCAGATAAGCCTGGTGTTCTTGCTATTATAGCTGGTTTTATCCCTACTTGCTTCCTGGCCCCAGGAGGTACTAAGGCCTGGGATCAGCTGTCTCAGACCAAAAAGAATACCCACTTGGAGTTTGTGTCCAAGTGGGCAATGCCTGAGTTAGGAAAATGTACAAAGACTTTCGGAAAATGGGTCTCTGATGATCAGTATTTGTGTGAATTGACTTATAGAGACCTGATCTGAGTTGGCCACATGACATGGGGCAGGTGACCAGCTGTCTTTGGGTTGTTTTATTATAACAAAGTGCCTGGAACTGGACATTTATAAAGAAATGAGGTTATTTTAGCTTATGACGTGAGAAACTGGAAAGGACTTGGGCTCATGACAGAAATCGTGAAGGGCAAAGGGGCATGTGTGGAAGAGGGAAGAGACTAAGGGCCAGGTGCTCCGTGACAATGTGCCCGTTTGTTCCCTGGTCCAAGCAAAGAAAGAGAACCTGCTCTCCACAGCCCTTTGGGAAGGGCTACTCCTACCCAAATAGGGCAGCTGTTTTTATGCAGGGAATGTGTGAGCTGGGCTATCATATCTGGTTGGCTACTGGGCAGGTGAGGCCAGGAGGGGCCCTGCTTTCTCCCCATTGTGGATCAAAAGCTGGACCTTTGTACACTGGCTGCTTCCCAAGCACCTGTGGGGCACCCAGGTTCATGGGAGTGGGTATTTAGAGAGTTGGCAGGAAAGAGCAAATAGCCAGCTGAGTGTGTACTCTTATGACCTTGTGTTAGGGAGGGACTTATCTTCTTCCCGCCAGGGTGATTTCAGCCTCCCAGGAAGGCAGGAACTCTTGAAGTAGAAAACTCCTGGGAGGGGGATTTCAGAGCTGCAGCCCCCACCACCCCAATGTTCATGCTTGTGCTCAAGGCCAGAGGGCTGCTGGGCTGGCAGTGACAACTCTGAGTGCCCAGCCTACAAAGGGACAAAAATCTCAGACACGGGTAGGCGGAGACTGTGGTTGTTCTTGTGTTCATGTGGAGGGGCCCATCATGGTGGTGTTTGCTTTCCTGGAGCCGAAATGCAGGCAGGGCAAGGTGTTTTCTGCCATGGCACGTTGATGCCCCGCATGGTGAAGCCAGGCCAAAGCCCACTGAAATCTTACACCTGTGCAGAGCTGCTCCTGCAGTTTCCTGGAGCTCAGGCTACTTCACACTTGGACCCTGCTCAGGGGAGGTGGTGGCACCTGCTGAAATCGCAGATGGGTCTGAGGAGCCTGGTTCATCTGGATGGTGTGGAGCTTCTTTGCATGGAGCTATGAAGAGCCTCGGGACACGGTGAGCTCCATGTTAGCCAGCAGGGAGCATTTATGGGACAGATGCCAGAGGACTTGACTGCCTGGCTCCTGCCTCTGTCCTATAGTGAGTACCCCTTGCTCAGGGTTGCTCTTCTGCCTGCCAAGTGTCCCCAGAAGACTGACGGGTGGAGGGAGGGCATGTCCAAACTGGCCTCTAGCTGTTCTGCCTCACAGGCTCTGGCCAAGGATGCCTGCAGGCACAGTGGAGCCTGAGCACACAGCGCGGACTGCAGGACAGAGCTGAGCTCATCCCTCAGGCTGCACGTGCACTCTGAGGCTGGAGCTCAGGGTCATCCTGTCACTGCATAGTCATCTTGCCACAAACATGTCAGTAAGTGTAGAGCCACACACTCCCATATGTCCCTGCCTGAGGGTTGGGTTGGGAGGGTGGCTACAACCTCTTTGAAAGACCTATCTGGAAAAAAAGCTCTTCTGAGCCCACATGGTTGTGGGTAGCAGATCCAGTCCTGGCAGTGGAAGAACTGAGGGTCTCAGCTTCTTGCTGGGGCACCCTCAGATCTTTGCCACAAAGACCTAAGAGGGCGAGTCCCTTCGTCAAGCCTGAAAGGGAGAGAAAGAGGCTTCCAGAGGTGGGCAACACAATCTTATGTGGCACAATCGTGGGTGTGTCCATCTGGTACTTGCTGTTTTCAGTAAGACTACAAGTTCTCATACTCAAAGGTGTGAACATTGGGAGGTGCGGTGTTTGGGACCATTAACTACCTGCTGTGCCCTGCTTGCCTCTCTCACCTCTGCTTTGTCCTGCTCATCTTGCACAATGGGCTGCTGAGTGGCCAGCATTAGTGCTGGCTGCTGTGACCACCACAGTGACTGTTCCTTTGCAAGTCTACCTCTTCTGCTGGGCTATAAACTGATTGGAGGTGGGAACCTTTCCATTTCTGCAGCCCAGAGCCTAGCATAGGGCTTGAAATGTGTAGGGACTCTGGTATTTGTAGTAGACAAAGGAACCAGCCACTGAGCTGGTGAGGATCTCAGGGCAGCTATGGGCCCTTCTCTGGGGCAGGATAGGTTCAAGTTGTACAGCACTGGATGGTGACAGAGACTTTACCTCCCCAGCATCTCTTCCCTCACTGTGGAACGGAAGAGTGTCCATCTCAAAGGCCATGGTGAGAATGGCTTAGATGACTGACATCTTATGTTGGGTCCACAATCCCAAAATACAGACTGGTATTCCTGTTGGGAGTTTCACCCAGTGAACTGTGGACCTTTGCTTCCCCCTTTTCCATGACTTTTTGTCCTAAATCCCTCTCAACTGACTGGACCAAGGCCCAGAGAGGCAACAAACTGCCCGCTCAAAGCCCAGCTGTGCAGGGGTGTCTACCTATTCTAGTAGGGAACAAATAAGCTGCTGTGAGAATAACTGGTTTGCTACCTTTGATTCATCTGGGTTATAAAAACCTCTTTATTGTGCAAATAGTCAATTTGCTACCCTTGATTTATCTGAGTCATAAAAAGCTCTTTGTTGAAGTATTTTATTTCTCCATCATGCTGTACAAGTAGTTCGCTACTTTTGATTCATCTGCATTATAACAAGTCCTTTATCAGATCCTCTCCTCTGAAGGGCTCTGCAAGACGGTAGAGGGTTACAGGCTCTCTTCTGGCTTTGTGGGGAAACTCATTGCTCTCAGGCCTCAGCTTCCCAGGAAAGCAAACAAAGCAACCAGCCTGCCTTGTGTTTTCTACCCCTGCCCTTGTGTGGCACCACGGGGTAAAAGGTTATTTCTGGTTGGTTGCTTTCCTAATGTATCATGCTTGGACAGAAACCTGATTTCAAACCATCCCATTTCCAAGAGCTTCAAATAAGACCTTGAGTGTCGCCACTGTGGCCCAGAACACATCTGGCCAGGTGGATAAGGGTGCTGCCCAAACATGCCCACCATGGATGACATTCTGGAACAGGTCGGGGAGTTTGGCTGGTTCCAGAAGCAAGCTTTTCTGACTCTGTGCCTGATCTCGACTGCTTTAGCACCCATCTATGTGGGCATCGTCTTCCTGGGCTTCACCCCCAACCACTGGTGCTGGAGCCCTGGTGTGGCTGAGCTGAGCCAGCGATGTGGCTGGAGCCAGGCCGAGGAGCTCAACTACACGGTGCCGGGCCTGGGGGATCCGAACAAGGCCTTCCTCAGCCAGTGCATGCAGTATGAGGTGGACTGGAACCAGAGCACCCTTAGCTGCGTGGACCCTCTGTCCAGCCTGCTTGACAACAGGAGTTACCTGCCTCTGGGCCCCTGTCAGCACGGCTGGGTGTATGACATGCCTGGCTCCTCCATTGTCACCGAGGTAAGACTAGGCTTTGAATTTTGGGTGATGTGAGTGCGTGAGGAGTAGGGTGGACATAGAGCGAGTGTTTTGCTTCAGGAAACAAGGAAGATTCCCACTTGGCAAGTGCCAGGCTCAGGCCTCCTCCTACCTCTCTCCCCTTCCCTTAGTGATTTCAGGATCAACACCAATAGGGCTGTTACTGGAGAAGCCCAGTGTCCCTCCCCTCAGCCTGAGCAGCAATGAATCTGCCTGTTCCCTGAGCAGAGAAGGTGCTGGGACCCCAGGCTTTGCATGCTGTGAATGGACATCTGGTCTCCCTAGAATTCTTCAGCAGTACATAACAGCAGACTGACCTTCCAGGCAGGGGATCTAGAAGCAGGCCAATCTTGGGGCATGCTTGTTCTCTGGGAATGCAAGATTCTGTGTGAAATGACCTGAGACAACCGTTCGTCCTTCCAGTCACCGTCTGTGTATTTGTTAAGGGTGTCCCGGCTCCCCCTTTGCCCTAGCACTGGGGGTGATAATGTGAGTGGACAGAACAAAGTGCCGCAAAGTCCCCTCCAGGAGTCTTCTGCCTCACAGTGAGAGAGGAGGGAGAGGTGGGGAGAGAGAGAGAGAATTCACTCAGGGGCAGTCCAAAGCCACGTGGTTTTGCTGCAAACAGAGCGCAGAGGGGCAGCTTTCAGATGAGCCGGTCATGGGTGTCTTCCTGCATTTGGGCTGAACACAGCCAGGACAGGAACAGATGGGGAGGGGAGTCAGCCCAGGCCCAGGCTCAGGCTCAGGGAGAGCAAGCTTTTGCTATCGTCAGTTGTTAAAACGATTCATATCCAGGGACCTATAGAGGAGTCTCAGGGGAGGAGAATGCTGGTGGTCTCTCACCTTGGGGTCAAAATACGGAATCCTGAGGGTCACCAGGTAAAGGACAGGGTCCCTAGTTAAATTTGAATTTCAAAAAATAAAATTTTAAATGGATAATTATGTCCCAGATGTTTTATGATATTATGTGCTGACAATTGGGCCTGGCTTTACGAATACAAAGATTGCATGGGGATATATTTTAAAAATTGTTTACCTGGGCACTTTATATTTTTAAATTCACATGAGCACTTTATATTTTTATTTACTAAATGTGGTAACCCCACCTTAGTGCAATGCAAAAGTGTGGTCTTACCAGGCAGAGGAGTGAGACAATGTGAACTGGGTTTGGTGAAAGGTCCAGAAGCAGGGTGGTGGTGGGAGCAAAGGCTTCCCAAGAGGTTAAAAGGATGCATGAGGCAGCCAAGGAGAGAAGCCCAGCGAGAAATGTCCATCAACATGGTTGTCATGGGAACGAAGAGGTATGGATACTGCATGTGTTCCGGACAAGGAGGGCCCAGTTTGGCCTAGGAGAAGCACAGGCAAAGGGAGCTAGTGTGCACTGAGGGGGGGGGGTGGTCCCAGGAATAGTAGCAGCCTGGAGATGGGGAGGGGCCCAGGCCCGCGGCAGCAGGAAAGGGAAGGAGAGGATAGGTGTAAGAGGAGTGCTTTAGAAGGAATCACTTATGAACAAATGACCCTAAGAACTAGATCTTTGTTGAAGGTTTTAGGGGTCCTGAAACTGTTCTTGGCAGGCCCATGAGGGGCAGCTGGCTAGAGAAGAATGGCGGGGTTGGGTTTGAGAGGCTGTGGGAGGAATTTGGAAATACTGAGCTAAACAGAAGCATGGGGCAAGGCAGGCTGGGAGGACAGTAGAAGTTGGTTCCCAGATGGATGTTACCTCACACTTTAATTCTCCCTCCCAACTGCTTTCAAATTGCTTTTGCTCTACACCATACCCTAAACTGGTGATTACTATCGGAGAATGAATGGCAGTTATTTATTTCTGCAGGACTAATTTTTAACTTAGCATCACCTTGGACATTGGAACTTGCTTTAGGAAGGCCCTGGTTTCAACACCAAGTTTAACCCCGCCTCCCCAAGCTTAACAACTAGAATCATGCCGCCCCTGTGGAAGAAAAGTAAAGTGTGATGGGTTGTAACTTTCCCATGTAGAGACCCTGCTCCCACTGCTGTGTCCTCAGCTGAAGCCCCATACCAGGCTGGCAGCCACTGGTTTCCATCCACTGCCAAGTGCTGAGCAGGGGAGGTCTCAGGCAGAGGTGAGAAGGTGGTTGAGACTATGTTTTCCATGGGTGTCACCTGCATTCCCATTTATGACCTATGGTGGCAGAACCCACTGAGAATAGATACTTGACAAGGACTTTGGGTGATTCTTGGGGTGAGGTGAGTTGGCAACCATTGGTCCTGTTGCTTTATATACTCGACTGGAGAGAGTTGTGTCAGCTGGGGTGAAATCCTGGCAGAAGTGGTCAGTGAGTCCAGGGAGCCCCTCCCCCACTGCCTTGTGCAGCCCAGCTTCTTGCAGGGCCAACCCTGTTTTCTCAGGTACACATCTCTTCTCTGGGGGCAGTAGCTGGGCTGAATTTGGGAGCAAGAAGGCATAGCCAGGTTGCAAGCCACGCTGAGGCCCAGTTCATTCTCTGTGGGTGGTGATAGAGGAACGTGGGGTGGAACAGAGATGCATGGCCTTCCATCCAGGGAGCTGTCTGGCTCCAGACACCATTCCTAGACATGGTGACAACCTGGACCTCACAGGAAGGGACAGAACAATACATGGTGGCACTGACTTGAAAGGCTGGAATGAAAAACTGAAAGAGCAACAATGAAGGAGACTGTTGTAACCCAAAAATCAAAAACCGGACTCAACTTAAAAGCACTCTATTTAGCTGAGCTCAGCGGCGGCACCCACTCTCGTCTCCAAGTAGCTGCGCACCGAGATGGGGAGGCACAAGGGTTTTTAAAGCTGAAAACCACACAGTGAGCAGTTTTGCAGCCTGGGCATGAGAGAAGTTCAGCAGGGGGCTCAGGAATCAATCAAGGCGATCCTAAGAACAAAGGGTTACATTCTTATAACAGATAGGTACAATTTTAGAACAAGCAATTACAATTTGTATTAGTCACAGATTAATCACAGATTGGACATATTGTGTGGTTTGGCGATTTAATAATGAATAGTTATTGTGGAAACTTACTGAGCTACATAACAACGCAGCGCTGACTTACTGAGTTTTGTGACAACACAATGGTGGCTGGATGCAAAATGGAGTTACATAGGTTATAGCAGAAATGTACAGAGTTGTATAACAAAATAGCTGTTCTAGTTATAAAATGGAGATGGTTAAAGGCTATAACATTCCCCACTGGTTTTTGTAAGTGAGTCAAACCATTGGGGTCATATTTATGTAAGCATTGAGAATAATCTCTAATTTTTTTTTTTTTTTTGACAAATCTCTAGAGCCATTTTTTTGGGCTATCTTATACCGCAATTGTTTTACATGTTGTTTTGTTATTTTTTAAAGAAGAGGTTTTAACAACATTAAATATCATAGCATATATTTAAATCTTAAGTCTTATGCACTCATGGCCCTTTGTGGAGATGTTATATTAAATTATTTAGACATGGAGTCACCACTGTTAATTTACTCAAAGAGCAAGGAAGAATTAGTTAACAACAAAGTCTGAGTAGGTGGGTTTTTAGAACTCTAGAAAAGGCAATATCTCCCATGTCCCCTCTGGTTTTTGTACTTTGAGCCTGGAGGAGACAAAGCTGAAGAAACAAACATGCGTGCGTCAAATAATCAGAACAGGATATTATGAAAAAGATGTTAGAACTTTTTGTAGGTCCATTTGCAGAGCCATTGGTTGGGTAACTGGCAAATATTGTATATATTACCTGTTTTTTTTTTTTTATCTTTTAAGAAAGAACAAATTTTCTAAAAAATTACAGAATGTATAAAAGCACAAGCATTTGAGCTAACAGGTAAATGTCATAGCCCACTAGCTCTTAGACTCCTTTATTTTTGGAGTCTGACGGTTTGTTACAAGTCCCTTTAGCTATATTATCTCTAAATTTTGAGAACATATAAAAACCAGATTAATACCTTATTTTTACTGTTAATGTTTTTAAGTAATTTCAGTAGAGTTTGGCATTTTTTTTTTAGTTACACCAATGTTTACTATCAGCACGAAATACCTGAGTTACATAAAAAGTCAACCAGGCTAACTTAATACACTGATCATGAAATACACAGTATTCAGTCAGATTAAACCAATGTCCCATTCAGTTTTGGATATGGCCCCTATTGTAATCAAGGGGAACCATTGAGGGATTGATCCTTTTAACACTGTGGCTCTGAGGTTTATGTTTTAAAGATGAGGCCTGGCTCTATCTATAGGCCCAAAGCTATTGGACACTGTGTAGCCAGTGTCCCTAGAACTTTTTATGGTGACAGGATTTTATCTATACATGAACAATGTATCTCAGTTACAGCTAAAATAAGAATGATGATGACTGGAAGGTTAGGGTTGGAGAAAGACAAAGAGACCTGTGTCAATATTCAGCAATGGGCTGGGTCTTTTTTTAGTCGTGATTACTCAGAGTAAGGGCTCCTCCATGGAGACAATGGCCTGGCTTCTGACAGCAGTAGCAGATGTACCTCGTCAACAGATGAACCTCATTATCCCTGAGATCTTCTTGGAGCCAAGAGAATCAGACTTAGGGTCTGTTTTGAGACCACAACAAAGGCATTTTTTTTATCTCTCTCTCTTTTTTTTTTTTAGTTTCAATTATAGGACATTGTTTCTAATATCCAAAGCTGACTGAGTAATGAACTTATCTGTAAGAGTAATCTGTCCTTCTACTGAATTAGCATCTCAAGAAGTACGCTCTACCAGTTTTATATTAAACATATCTTTTTTCTGGTAAATAGCTAAAATTTAAAATAAGTACAAGGCTTGGTTTTACAATCTCCTGCCTGGCTATTAGGCCAGCAGGGGTCTGACTGCTTGGGCGCCAGTGGGAGCAGGTGGTTCCTGTTAGAGCTAAACCGAGATAGACTGGCTGTCTATCTTCTGTCATTTAAAATTAACAATATGACATTTATCTCCAAATGTAACATCAGCTTATAATGCTGCCTGCCTTTTCATAGACGTCAAAGCTTTGTTTCAGGTTAACATTACATTTAGAAGCCCACCCTTTTGAAAGGCAAATAGAGGAAACCCTACTTCCAGCAATGGTGGGCGAGGCTGTGATTAAGGCCATCTTATCCAAGGGTCTCCCAAGGTCACGAGGCAGCAGCCTTCGGACCTTAACTGCCTGCTTCTCCTGGAGGCCACATCTATATTTCAAAACTAGAATGACTTTCTTAAGGCAAACAAAATCTGAACACAAGACTACTGGTCTGGTGACAGGAGTCTTACACAAGGAAGCATAACTATTGCATAAAAAGGTCGATTTGAAGTGAGTACTTTTTAGGCTACAAAAGTCTCTTCTAGAGATGGATAGAACCATTGGCTGGAGGATTTGGCCCCGTGCACCAAACCAAGTCTCCCAGGTAAACAATTTTAGCAACTGGACAAGATTTTGAAGCTCGCAAGTGAAACTTATATTTATCATCTAATTCAATTTTATATATTGGTAAAAACACATTACTTTAAGGTCGACAAAAATTTTTTTTTTTACTCTTAATGTGTAACACACAGATGTAAATTATTTCCTTGACAGCCATTGCAGAATGCACAACTATTGCAAGCTGCCTCAGCCTAATTTGTAAAGGAGTGACTCTAAGTTGTTCTATTGAAAAGCTCAGGTAGAATTCCTAGTTTACTGGCAGAAAAGGAGAAAAGGTAGAATAGGTAAGTGGAGATCTTTCAGTGGTCAAGAGCCACTTTTTACCAAGCACCTTATAGCAAAGGTTTTATAAAATTTATAATTTATCTCTGACCCACCCAAATGATAACTAAACTTAGGAGAACATGTTAAATTTTTCCTCACACTAAATGTGTTTTGGTCCCATAAGTGTGCTGCTTTTGGAGATAGCTCCTTTTGGTGTCACCCAGAAGTTGGTTCTCTCCACTGTGTCTCAGGTTTAGCCTCTCCAAGGAGACCTGCCCAGAACACTAAGCCAGGACATGGCTTTTATATGTGTCCTCCTGGACGGGCATGATTTTTTTATCTGACCCAAAGTCCTGAAAATGACTTCCCTGTCTTTGGCATTAACAAATGCTCATTTTTTAAGGGCTTTACTTAGTTGGAACAGTCTATAGAGTTTTTTGTTTTTTTTTTTAAATTTTACATGCCTCTAAAAAGGAAAGTACAAAGAGATGGAAAATTAGGAGTAAGGTTAAAGAAAGGAAACTGAAACAGAGCAGGCCTGACATTCCCTCTAGCATGTAGAGGGGGATCAGAACCAGTCCATCTCAGTGAAACCTGTCCTCCAAGTCTTTAAGAATGGATGCTGACTTAATGTCATTTAACTGGCAAAAGGAGTCCTGTGTTTTATATACAGGCATGTAAATTTTTTAAGTCTGAGCTAGATTTAAAGGTCTCATTTTACAGAAGTTTACATAAAATCTACTAGGAGGCTTACTAATGTTATTTTTTTCTTTAAGTAAGGAGTATCAATACATTTAGCATTTAGTTCAAATGTAACATATGCAAGTACAAAATAGTCGTAAAATGTCCTATTAGAGAAATATCATAACTTTATAACATTTTTATGTATTAACTTTGACTTATCAAAATATTTTGACCAACATTTTAACAACTGTATAAGGAATTTATCTGTGTACCGGATGGCAGATGGAACAAGCAGGTTCTGAGGGTGACGGTCGGGGGTCGCAGCCACTTATCAGACTATGCAGAATCCGCTGGTCATCCAGGGACGGTGTCCAGAAGAGCAAACCTTGAGTCATTTCAGGGGGTCACGGACAAATCAATCCAGGCCTGAATGTAAGATCTGGTCAGGGTGTCCCAGGTTTTTGAAGATGAGTCTGGGGAAGGGGGTCAGCAGTGGACAATGGAGGATGTCGGCTCCGAGTCCTTTGGGGGCTAGGAAGGGGGATCCTGAGAGGGTTGGGGGTACTCGGGATGTTGAGGCGGAGGGTGATAGGGAGGTGGACGGGGGAGGAGAGGGGATTCATTGGGCCCAGGGAGGACTGGTGGTGGGGAGGGCTGTTGGGGTTTCTTTGGAGGGGCTAAGAGGGCCAAGAGGGGGGAAGAGGCCGCAGGGTGGTGGTGGTCCATGGCCTGGATAAATTTTCTGATCCAGGAGGTGGGTCCTGGATGAGGTCAATCCAGACTTGTATGGAGATGATCTGATCTGGATGGACAGGTAGGTCAAAAATGATGAAGCGTGCGGCCTGAGCTGTGGAGAGAACAAAAGTGCCCTGGAGAGGCCAAGAGAAATTAAAAGAGGGCCATTTAAGTTCACAAAAAGCCTGCAATTTGCCAGGAAAGACAGGTTCTCCAAATCCTTTGGCTCATTAGTTGAAATCTTTAAAATGGTTAAGAATCAAGGTTAGAGGTGTTAGTGACACAGAAAACGCTTGTCCCATGATGGTTGGGAACAGACAAAAGACAGACAAACACAAATAGGCTAAACAAAAACAAACAACCACCACAGGGCTCTGCCACTGTTAAAAAGCAGTTGTCAGAGTATAGAGGCAGAGGAGTTCCTCTGTTGCCCAAGTCTGCTTTAACCAAAACTGAAAAGTCTCACGAACCCAGTCTGCCCCTAGCCAAACTGAAAAGTTCCATGAAATAAAACAAATGAAACTTTTAGACCAAAAGCAGAACCAGGCTAAACAAATGAAACTTTTAAAACAAAAAACAGAACCCAAGTTTAATGGAGGGTGTCCCACTCCACCGCGGAAAGGACACCTAGGTCCGTTCACCCAAATTCAAGGCCAGGAAGATAAACATAGAAAGGAAAGAAGGTACCTGGAAGATGAGGCACCAACCAAAAATCCTTGGAGATGTAGAAGTTCCGAGGGTTGAGTCCAGGGGTGGTCTCCAGTCAGAGGGATCCTGGACGAACCCCCAAATGTTGTAACCCAAAAATCAAAAACCGGACTCAACTTAAAAGCGCTTTATTTAGCTGAGCTCAGTGGCGGCACCCACTCTCATCTCCAAGTAGGTGCGCACCGAGATGGGGAGGGACAAGGG
>PVKA01034581.1:0-23357 GCA_004027165.1 Ctenomys sociabilis | reverse complement strand
ATCTGATTTTGTATTGTTCTCTTTTTTAAAATCCTCATTTCTATTTAGAAAGGGTATCAGTTACATCCAGTTATATCTTACAACAAAATCTAAAATAACAGTTGCTTCAACAAGACAGTTTATTTTTCAAAACCTTGGTAGCAGGCTGGTTGAGAAGCTTCACAAATGCCTACTCAAACTCGAGCTCCCTTTCACATTGGAGTGCAACCCTGTTCAGGAGGTGACTATCTTCTTCAGAGATAAAGATGGCTGCTGAAAGCACCACTGAAATATCACACTCAGTACTGAAGCAAAAACAGAACAGCCTGGTTTAAAGAAGACTCCATAAATGCCCCCCCTACGCACACACACACACACACACACACACACCTTCATCTCACTGATAGAAACCTAGAGCATGCTTAGGCTGACAGAAGCCTAAGAACATGCAAGGCGGAAAAGTCTGGCCTTTGCTGCACTCACCTTTTCCTCAAGAAAAATGTGTGGAAATTAGGAGATTATCAACTATCTCTGCTTAAATAAAAGAATTGAACAGTAGCCTATTGATCTGGGGGGCATTCACTTTGAGGGTGTACTGACTGTGATAACCTCAGCATACTGGACCAAGGGTGAGTAGTTTAGCATAGGGTATGGGCCTGTGGGAGGTGCCAACCCACATATTTGTTATAATCAATTTGGAGTAGGTGAAACATGAGCTTGCATGCACAGTTCATTTGTTATTTCCTAATGAGGCCTATCTAAAAACCAAGTTTTAGTATTTGGCCATCAGTCAGAACAGTCAGTCAATAGCAGGTCCAGATTTAACTCTGATTTTACCTGGAATCAAAGATGCCAACTTGATCCTGTGCTCTGAATTTAAATATATCATTAGCACTGATAAGAAACAGAACGGCTTTATTTTGAATTCTAGTAGTGAAATTTTTCAATGCTGATAGCTAGGAATTCAATTCTGGATCTTCTTTTTACTTAAAGTCTGACTGAGGTGAGTTATTTAATTTCTCCCTACCCCAGGTATATCATCTACAAAAACAGAGATAAAAATGAAATCTACTTCACATAGTAGTTGTGCACCTCTAAAAAGCTAATAAATGCACAACATTCATAACTGGCCTTGCTTATGGTTACCATACAAAAATTGTTAGCTCTTATCAACAGCAGACTTGGATTGTGCAAGAGGACAGTGAACTCTTAACCTTCAGTCACATAGGGAATGGGCAAAAAGTGAAAGCCAGAGCCTGCAGAAAGAAGTATTTGATGTTAATGAGAGAGGAAAGAAGAGCCACCTGGCTTTGTGGTTCTCAATCTGGAGTTTATCATCCCTTCTAAAGAGCGAGGAACTGTAATTTTTTATGCTGCTATAACACATTTCAGAAACAGCTAAGTGAAAATGATTGGCTGTTGTGTAAAGGGCACAGAGGTGGCTGTCAGGGAGTAATAGCATCCTATGAAGAGAAAGGAGACATAGGACCGAAGAGGCAACAAGCGATTTAAGAATTTAGTAAACACAGAGTGAATTATCTGGTTTGCTGCAGTGAAAAAACAAAGCCAGTAGGTCAACAGCCATACATTTGAATGCGGCCTATCTAAAGCATAATTTGTGAGTTCTTTCAGTGTCTGTGCCCTGAAAGAATTTTAGGATATTATTTAATGCCTCAAAGTGCGGTGAGAAGACTACAATGTGAGGCGAAGACAAAGTTGGAAAACACTGCAGGCCCTAGATTAGGAAAGACTAAACTTACATTTCACTTAGTCACCAAAGCACTTTAACACTTGAAATTGAAATTCAACACCCAAACTCTCATCTAGATTATCATAAATTTGCATATGAAAACATGTATTTCTATTTAAATTCATTATATCATTTTCAGTTCATCCTGTGACTTGATAACACTCTATTTCGCCTGATTGCCACTACAAAGTACTGAGCCAGAGGACCACTTTAGGTTTTGTTCTGAACATCTGCCTTGGGTGGACTCCAAGATGTAATCACAACATCCAGGTGCCCCTAGTGAGCAAACAAGACAGAGCCATCCTACACACAATGCTGCCTTTACCTGGAAAATTCACCTCCCACTGGTACTGCAGGTGTTATTTCTTCCATGAAAAAGCAAGCAAAACATTATATTAATTTTTAGAAGTTTAATACAACCCATATGTGGAAGCAATATCTTTATGGTTGTTACTCATAAGGGTCTGTGGTGTTCAAAAAGAAAGTGAAGAAGGTCATTTTGTAGAGTTAATTGACTTTATTTTTGTATTTACTGTGGGCTAAAGATCAAATTCAGAGTCTGAAACATGGTAAGACAAGACTAGCACTTTCCTTGATTGAATTAATTACAATTTCTTTCTAATTTGAATTACTGAGTTAGTGATTCTAAAATACTTTTCTTCATGTAATCAAATAGATCCTTTATTGTGAAGAGGAAACAAAGGTATAGGGAGACAACAGGATTTTTTAATGATCTACGCACCACTTTGGACCGCTCATCACCACATGTGTATCCTAAAGGAAGCCTATCAAAGAAGTATACAGATATTTACACATAGCCTGCAGGTTTTTGAAATAATCACCAAGGGGACCACTCGATAGTTCGGTGGACTAAGCTCCAGCCTAAGCAAGTGCAGGGACCGGGATTCAATTCCCGACACCACAGGTCATGCCAGCCCCACTGTTGGATGTGCTAAACCAACCACCAAGTCTGGGCGTGATGACACAAGACTGTAATCCTAGTGCTGGGGAGGCTGAGAACAGGAGGATCACTATGAGTCCACGCTGCACAGTGAAACCTTGTACCAAATACAAAAAAAAAAAAAAAAATCACTGAGAATGGGGAAGTGCAATGAGAAATATTCTAAACTTTCAGACCTACACACTTTCTGCTACATTGCTTCAAATATTTTCACATTGAAATATATATAATTTCTTACTCTATGAGAGGCTAATAGGAAAAAAACTTTATGCAGGAAGGATAATCTTTATCATATTAATTTAAGCATTTCTGTGTCAATTGAAAATCACTGAATCTAATTTTCTACTTAACAAATATTTTCTGGCATCTACTTTTTTACAAGGCATTATTTTAGATGCTGGAGAAATAATAAAAAATAAACATTGTTGTTAGTTTTGTGGTGCTAAGCATTCAACTTAATTTGTCTTGGAATTATGAATATTTTCTAATGAGCCAGAAATCACTCACTAAATAATTAATTCTACAATTCTCTGCCAGGTGATATTTCCCAAGGCAAAAATTACTATTTAAACTTTCTAATAAGAAGAAGGTCCTCACAGAATGTTACGAATATAAAGTTCAAAGTAAAGAATTACTGCTCCTCAGTCGATGGGTGATCAAGGCCAAGATCAGGGAAGACAAAGGAAATTACACAGCTCTGAGGCAAAGGAAAAAGGTTGTCCCCGTCTTTCCATTCTCTACTCACGGGACATCAAATAAACACACACAGGCAGCAGAGAGAGAGAGAGAGAGAGAGAGAGAGAGAGAGAGAGAGCACTAACTTTCATCAAACCTGTAAATCCACACATGTTCTTATCCCAGGTATGCATAAGCATTATTTAAACAAGTAGGCACATAACAGTTGAAAACTGAAATTTTCCATTACAAATCCAGATTTTTAAAAGAAAGCCAGGATTTTGAAACTAACTATCTTTCAGTAACAAGAAATTTCTTTACACAAAACATCTCCTTAAGCTATGGTAAGGGGTACACACACACACACACACACATACACACATACACACAAGATGAAGAAAAACATGATTGGAAGCTAAAAGTTCTGGGGCAATGACAACCATATATAGTTTACCATCCGTTTATTCCCACCTTCAATCTACAATCTTTCCTGACCCAACAGGTTCAAAGGGTAAGAATGCATTGGCTACATATTGGACATAAACAGCTGATTCATATTTTCTCAGTTACAGATTTGAGAAACAACTTGGGACCAACATCAGAGTGAACACAATGGGTAGAAAGAAATATATTATACTGGCCTATGCTTAAAAAATAAGTTAAAGGGAAATCATCAAACTTGCATACGAATTCTCACCTACAATAACAGATGCAAGAATTTTATGAGAAAATATGTAGTCAGCATTGAAATCCAAGGACAGCAGCCCAAGAATCGCAGTAAGGTATGAATCATCTTCCTATAGGCTTTGAGGGATGAAAACTATGCAATATAGAGACTGGAAGTTGTACACTACAGTCAAGTATCAAATTCACCCATTAAGAGAGAGAAACAGTCTAAATTCAAAACCAAGACTTAGCTAAGAAACTCTCTAAAACTAAAGTAATGAAGTCTTATACAAAATGTTTAACATAACCCTCCAATTATTCTTAATCAATGTGGACAAAAAAACTCTTGGAGAACTATCTGATAATGGATTCATTACATTTTTCAGTAGGTCAATCTACTAATGTTTGTTCATGAATGTGCTTTAGGTGAGGCCTATGGGCTTATGAGAGAACTTGGCAGTCTAAGTGCCTGCCTGGAGAGTTCAAAGACCTGGATTCAGCTTCTTGTACTGTGTGTTGTGCCAGCCCTGGAACCCCAGGCTCACGGTGCTCGCCACCAAGAGTGGGCATGGTGGTACACACCTATAATCCCAGTGCTGAGGAGACTGACCCACAAGGATCACTCCAAATGTGAGCTGCATAGTGAGGCCCTGTACCGAATAAATAGATAAGTAAATAGATCTTTAAAATTAATTTAAGAAGGAGGGGAGGCCTAGTTGGAGACGTGTCACTGGGGCACACTTCGAACATTCATCTCTTACAAGCACTCATCTGCCAGGTCCTTCCAGCCATCATGAAGTAAGGAGCATTCCTCTGCTAAGCCTCTGCTTTGCAGCCACAGACCACAGGCTTAACCTTGTGGAACTGTGTGTCAAATAAATCTCGCATCCTTTAATTTGTATACATCAGAAATTTGATCTTGCTTATGGAAAGTGGCTGTTACACAAAATTGGCATGAGTTAAGTGGAGCTATTGCTGTCTTTTTACCATGTGGATTAGAATTTTAAAATGGTTTGTGAGAGAAGTTTGGAAAGGGTTGGAGAAGAATGCTAAAGGAAAAAAAAAAAAAAAAAACTTAAAAGGCTGTAAGCAGAGATTGATAGGCAATTCTGGAGGGAACTCAGAAGACCAGAATGTTGATAGGAATGAACACAGTAAAGACCAGGCTTATGAGTTTGTAAATGAATATGAGAACCCTAGAGGGAATTGGAATATAGGTTCTGTTTGCTACACTCTGACAAATAAAACTGTTGTCCATGTCTAAAATTTCATGTGAGCTAGCACTGGCTGACCACACTTCCAGCAGTATATCCTGTCAAATTTGGAAATTTTGATATAGCCCAAACTTGCCCATGGACCATCCAAGTAAGAGAATCAGTGCTTCTGGGCCCTTCAAGACCAGCGACAGAAAGCTTGAGTCATGTGGATCTTGCCTCAAGTAAAACAGTCAGAGTGCTCAGCTATGACCACAGAGGGCAGCACTTACCCTGTCACTGGCTCTAACACCTTTTGCTGCCAGGAAAGAAGTAAAGAAAGAGAACTCCAGACTTAATTCATATAATTCAGGTATAAAAAATAAGACAAGTAAGTAGCTACACTCTTAATTTACTGATAAGAGACATCTGCTAAAATAATATCTATGAATATAATATCATGTATGCACCTTGTACGATACCAAAACATTATGAAAACAGTTTGCAATGTATTAATTTATTGAATCTGTCTTGTTAAGGTGTCTTGAAACTGTCTGATTGACATTTGTTGTTCAATAAAATAAAAAATAAAAAAAGATAGAGCAGGAGCATGTTATTACACAAATCCTTATAACGGATGGTGTTCAACAATAGAATTTGGGGAATGTAAGTACCCCGCACACAGAGAACACAATTGAAATGGCTTTCATTTTTCTTTGGCTTTTTAATTTCTATACTATTCTTGGTTTAACCTGTTGCTCTGTGTACGCATGTGTTTGTAATTAGTTAATTCCTTTGCATTGATAGCGCCCTTCTTGTTTTGATGCAGTCTCTCATACCAAAGGTCACTTCATAGACTATTCTGTGTCTCAGCTACTTCGTTAGCTGGTTTGATTCTCCTACACCTTCTCTCAGTTGCCAATTATGTTTCCTTAATACCGCTCATCTGTTCAGCCTTTTCCTTTCCTCTCATACTTCCTCAAGTATTTCCATTCTTGTCTTCTATTTCTTTATATCAATATCATTAAAACCTACTTTACTTTCTATCTTTTTTTGCTATTTTGCTTTTTCCCTATCCTATTTTACAGTAATACTCACTCATTGCTTTTACAGGTTAGGGAAACTTTTGAAAACAATATTTAAGTTATATGTTGATTTTACTTAGTTATGTAGATATTGAAATTAAGGGTAGTTATCCTCTCCTTGAAAAGAAATGATAGGTATTGAACTCAGCAGTTGTAATAGGATGACTGGGTGCTTTTACGCTGAAACACATCCAGAGGAGGTACTTTTATGCTAAAACATACAACACAAAGAGAAAGTTGCTCCCCAAAAGATGTCCAAACAATTAAGGTAGTAACATTCATTCCAACCAATGTGCAAATTTTCACTCAAAAATAATGTGAAAACAACAAAAGGCCATAAATATTCATAACATCTGAAAAACTGATCCTACAGATATTGATGTGGACAAAATTCAAGAAAAAATTTTAAAAACTGAGATGAATCATGAAATCAAATAAGATACAAATACAACTAAATGGATTAAGGAAAATAATGCAGGACATGAAAGACAATTTCAGGAAACAAGTGGAGAATTTTAGAAAGAACCAAGCAGAAGTTCTGGAAATAAAATACTCAATTAATTTTAAAAAAACTGAAAGTTTCATCCATAGACAAAATGACTCTAGCAAATAATATGCAGCAGGATTTGAAAATAGGGTAGGTATGCTAAAACATTGTCAGTAATAATTTATAAAATGAAAAATGTATAAAATTTTATCCAAGAGCACCTATACAACACTAACAATACAAATTTAAGAATTACCAGACTTCAGACATATGTGGAAAAATAGGGTAAAGCCACAGAAACTATATTTATAAAAACTGCAGCAGAAAAATTTCCCAAATGGGGGAATAAAATGGATATGAAACATTTAAAGCCCTGTATTAGTAGTTTTCCCACTGAGATATATAACACGACAACTTCAAACTATAGGAAAGATAGATTTAATTTAATTTGTGTTTTCAGGAGATTCAGTACATGGTCTCTGAGCTCCAAGGCAGGAACATCTTGATGAAAACTCACTGTGGAACAAAGCTGCTCAATTCATAGTGGCCATAAATTAGAGGATGAAAGCAGCACGAGAGAGGAATAAGCAGACAAGGAGAGAAACAAGCCAAGCCTCTGTATCCCACAGACACATCTAGAAGCGGACATCACCAGACCCCTGGGCAGTCTGAAACCAATTGGGTTAATACAATCAAGATTACTCATCACAAAACCCAAATCTGTATGACTAGAGAACCTGTCCAGGATATATTACAGTGAAATTCACAAAAGTTCAGATAAAGCAAATGATATGAAAGCACAAAGTCCCTTATAATGGCAAACCTACCAAAGTAACAAAAAATGTCTCAATAAAAGCTCTAAAACCAGAAGGACATATGAAGAATAATAATTCAAGCCTTAAGAGAAAGCCCAGATTATTATATTTTGCAAAGCTATCATTCAAAATTGAAGGAAAAATAAAACCCCTTCAAGGGTAAGCTAAACAATTTTATGACCACTAAGCCAGCTTTATAGACAATAAAAGGGCCAACCAGACTCTTCAAGGGGATTAAAGAGCCTTCTTAGGCTGAAGCAGGGACTAGGGTTCGGTTCCCAGCATTCCATACTGGCCCCGCATCCCAGGGTGTCCTGAGATGGTAAATGAGACTGGGCATGGTGGCATGCACTTATACTTCCAGTTCTTGGGAGGCTGAAAATACTATGAATCCAGTTTGTGTAGTGAGACCCTGTAGACCCTGTACTAAATACACTATTTTTAGAAAAAGGAAAATGGAGAGTCCTACACATAGAGCTGAAAGATAATCATAACCATCCATGGAAAGATTAAATCTCATTAGGAGAGTACATAAATAAAAATAAGGAATAAATCAGGAGCGGGGGAGATAGCTCAGTGAAATAAGCACTTCCCTGGCAAGCATGTGGGCCTGCATTCAATCCCTGATTCTACAAAAATAGAAAGAAAGAAAGAAAGAAAGAAAGAAAGAAAGAAAGAAAGAAAGAAAGAAAGAAAGAAAGAAAGAAAGAAAATGTTTTTAAAAAGAAATAAATCCAATCCTAGAAAAAGAACAATACCAGAATGAGTACAGACTCTTCAATAAAGACACTTAAAATAAATAGTCTTAATTCTACAATTCAAAGACAAAGCCTGGCAAATTGGATCAAATAACATGACCCAACTATACGTTGCCAGAAAGAAACACACTGTACCTCCACAGACTGACAGTGTAAGGATTAAAACTGATACTCCATGCAACTGGAACTTGAAAACAAAAAACAGTTCCTTTATTTATATCAGAAGAAGATTTCAAACTTATGAGAGACACAAGAACTTACTGTGTGTTGATGAAAGGAAACAATTAATGAAGACTCACAATTTTAAATACATACAGCACAAGCATCAGTGCATCCGATACCATAAGACAAACACCAATTCAACAGTATGTGATGGTGCACCAATCTCAGCAATTGGGAGAGTGAGGCAGGAGAATTGCCATAAGTTCACAGCCAGCCTGAACTACAGAGTGAGGTACTATACAAAAAAAAAAAAAAAAATGAACAAAACAAAAACCACATGACTTAACTCTATATACTCAAACAAATAGATTAGGCACTTGATTGGAACATGGGAATCCAATAGACAATGTACTGTTAGAAGTCGGGGCCTGATAGGAGCAAAACCTGAAAGGATACAAGCCCCGTCTTGATTCCTCCCTTCACTCCTTGCTTCCTGGATAGCAGTATCTGCTGTGAGTTTTGCCTTTCTTTTAGTCATTTTCATTGTCAGTGAGACACAATACCTGACACCTGAAACTTAAAGTGATAGAGGTTCTCTTGGGGTCATTCAAAAGTTACACCTTGTACCAAGACAGAAATGACACAATGGAAAAGACTGGGCAGAGGACAACTGAAATATACCTAATTATTATAAATTATTCTGAAAATAAAATATGCTAATAATTTGGAGAATCTAAAAAAACGAATAAATTCTTAGACACATAGAACCCAACAAAAAATTTAAAGGAAGACATAAAATATTGAAACAGGTCAATAGGTACAAGAAATTATGTTGAAATAGCAATAGAAACTTCAAACATATATGATGGATTACTGCTTAATTTTACCCAAAATTTAAGGCAAAATTAACCTCAAGGCTTCTCAAACATTTCCAGGCATTAAGAACAACTGGAACATTTATACAATTATTTCTATAAAGACAACATTATCCTAATAAGTCCTAAGGACTCAATGAAAAATGAAAAGGAGAAAAAGAAAACTACAAGCCAATATTCTGATTAACATAGGCAGAAAACTCTCAATAAGATTCTTTCAAATAGTTGCATCCATTTATCTACAAAAGCCTTGAATTTATCTCATTTTATAACTGAATAAGATTCATAGTGTAAAAATACCACATCTTTCCTATCCATTCCTCAGTGGACAGGCATTTGTGTTATTTCCAAGATTTATTCTAGGCTTTTGTGGATAAACAGGTGCAACTAGCGACTATACTGGTAAGTGAAATAAATCAGACCCACATGTGCAAACATCGTATTATCTCTCTAGCGTGAGAACCTGAAGGAGTAATTAAAATCCAAAAGGTACAACAGAAACTGTGAAAGGAAAAGACTTGTTTCAATGGAAAGGGAAAACTGGGATGGGGAAAGGAAAAATGAAAGAGTATATGCAGAATAGTTCGGATGACTGCCCTGTTGAGTTCTGCTGGTCTTTTGAAAGAAACATTTAATACTTAAAATCTTTTTCTTTTTATTTTCTTTTCTTCCAAAATTCTTACAACCGTTTTTGATGTTGTTCTGTGTTTCTTTAAACCAATTTTGTATGTTTATGGCTGATAACCTGAACAACTAATTTGAAGATAACATTACGCAATACAAATAACCATTGTTGAATTTATAATACTTTATTTAGAGAAAATTTTTATCGTTTCTAATGCTGTTTCTTTCTAGCACTATTTCGTATTTTAAAAAAATGAAATAAAAATGATTCTTTCAAAAGGAGTTCAGAAACACATTGAGAAGATCACACATTTTAGCCAATTACATTTCATATTAGATATTCAAGAAATGGCTCAAAGCATGTAAATCAGTAAACATAAGACACCACATAAAAACATACCATTATCTCAGTAGATGTAGAAAGAGCCTTGGACACATCCAGCAATATAGCTCAGACTAAAGTGCCTGATTAAGCAAGCCTGGGGAAGCACAGGGACTGTGGTTCTATCTCTGGCGTCATACGCCATGTCAGCCCTACCTCCAGGGCGGGCTGAGCAGGCCAGAGTCTAGGCATAGTGGCGCACACCTGTAATCCCAGCTCTGGGGAGACTGAAAGCAGGAGGATCACTGCGAATCTGAGCTACATAGTGATATTCTATAACAACCAAATACATTTTAAAAAATGAGAGGAAAAGCCTAGGACAAAATTCAAAATTTCTTCATAATTTAAAATATCTGAAAAGTAGGCATAGAAGAATTTCTTCAAATAGATGAAAATCATATATGACAAATCCACAGTTAACATCATAATGAATGAAAGAGAAAACAAGAACAATTCCCTTTAAATCAAGACTAAGGAGCTGGGGAGATGGTTCAGTAGAATAAGCAGTTGCCTGGCAAGTGTAAGAACCTGAGTTCAATCCCTGACTCCGCTGAAAGGAAGGACGGAAGGAAGGAAGGAAGGAAGGAAGGAAGGAAGGAAGGAAGGAAGGAAGGAAGGAAGGAAGGAAGGCTGAAAAAAGTTTCTACTCTTATTCTCAGTGGTACTCAAAATTGTATCCAGAGAAATTAGACAAGGGAAAAAAAAAAAAAAGACAAATGTATAGGATTTGAAAAGGTCAAATTTCCTCTATTTAAGGACCCTAAAAATTCCACTAGATGACCCCCTTGTGCAGCTAAACAAATGCAGTGGAATTGCAAAATACAAAAGCAACATGTAAAAATCAATGGCTTTCCTATGTATGATGATGAATCTTCCAAAAAAGAAATCTGGGAAACAATACCATTTGCAATAGCTTCAAAAAACTGAGTACTAGAACTCAACCCAGCCAATAAGGTAAAAAGAGCTCTGTGACAACATCTACAAAACACTGAAGAAATAAGGCGTGGAAAACATCAGAAGATGAAAACACTTCCCTTGTTCATAGAGAGTAAAAGCCAATATTGTCATAATAGTCACACTGAAAAATCTAGGTATGTAATGTTATCTCTACTAAAATACCAATGCCATTCCTTATAGAAATAGGAAAAAAAAAACTAAATTTCATAGGAAAACATGAAATATGCCCACTAGCCAAATAAATACTGAGTCATCCCTTCACTCTTAGCTTTGTTTTGCCCTTTGGAAAAAAAAAAAAAGCGATGCTGGAGAAATCATAATGTCTGACTTCAAACCACAATAGAAGACACACAATGACAAAAACATAGTATTGGCACTTACACACTGGTGGAAAAGAACTGAAACAACCTATTCACAAATAGCCCTGTGATTTTTGACAAAAGGTCATTCTGGCAGCAAACCTTGACATCACCCATGTGGTTCTACTTAATCAAGCAAGCAAAAGGGAAGAGTTGTGAGGTCAAGGAGTCTTTGACCTAGACTTCAAAGGAAAGCCTGTGATGCCAGGCAAGGAGGGCCTGAGAGAAGGATTATAAAGCTGTGTTGATGAAGTCAAAGGTGCAGTGGAGACCTCTGGAAAATGGAGTGGCCAGAAACATGAAGAATCTTCAGTGGAAAGCCACAGGCAGTGAGCAGAGGCACCCCAAGAAAGAAGCCATCTAGACTGCACCCCATGGGGCCACAAGGTGGCTGAGCAAGACTTCTGGAGCTGATATCTTACCACCATATTTCAAAGACGCCGGATACACAGCTAAAAGACTTAGCAATTGCTCTGTTGGGTTTCAGTCTTGTTTTGACCCTATAATCCCCTGTTCCCACTATGGGAATCCTGTGCCATGGCACCATGGGATTCCACAACTTACGTTCTTATTTTCATTAGAGGTTCACAGTTTACAGTCTTCCTTGAATCTCAGAAACGACTTGCATTCAGACTCTGGAGCAGTGCTGAAACTGTGGAGACTTGGAGAAGAATTTGTCTTTTCTGTTGTATGCAGGATACTTGCTTCATGTTAGACGGAAGTATGACTTTCTTACTGTGTTATTTGTAGATAAGTATGATTTAAGGAGATGAAATTAGATGGCAAGTTGACAAGGGGTGGACTTGTGCCATTTAATTTTGGGTGCCAACTTATCTGGATTAAGAAACTCCGGCAACAGCCTTTCATTTGGGGGGCTCTATGATTTGTACGTGGGCTCACCCACTGATATTCATAGCAGGGCGCAGTCCTCGGAGCACTCCTCCTTTGGGATCTGCCTCTCATCACGAAGTGGGCAGCATTCCTCTGCCCAGTCACTCCCATGATGTCTCTGTCTTGAAACCAACTAACCATGAACTAGAATCTCTGAAACCACCACGCAAATAAATTTTTCTTCCTTCATTTCTTTCTTTCTTTATTTGTACTTTTTAGGGAAGGGTCAACAGGGTGTCCAGGGTCTCACTGCTAGATCAGACTCGTACTGGTTCTCCTGTGTACAGCCTCCCAGGTGCTGGGATTCCAGGCGCAGGCCACCACGCCCAGTCTCAGTCGCCCTCTCAGCGCACCCTGGGAGGGGGGCCAGCATGGCTCTTTCTTCTTTTAAAAATGTGAATTTTAAGTATTTTCTCCCAGAAAGGAGAAAACTGATCAATACACATAGTAAAGTATGCATAAATATGAACAAAAAGGATGCAAAAATGGCGATATAATCAGATAAAATAGAACTTCAGGTTTAAATATACAAGTGGAATATTATGTAATTTTAATGAAGGAAGGGATATGATACCCTAAATACAATTCCTAAGTAGGTAAAGCAAAATTTGTTAGAAATGAAAGGAAGAAATGATAATAAAAAGGTTAACTTATAAATGGCAACCATCAGCTATAGAATTTAATTTTTTAAGTTGAAGACATTAAGGGGCTGGGGAGATGGTTCAGGGGCCAGTGAGATGGCTGAGTGGAATAAACTCTTCCCTGGAAAGTGCAAGGGCCTGAGTTCAATCCCCAGGTCTGCCAAAGAAAAAAGAAATTAATTTAATAGTTTATATTCTTGAATTAAAAAAAATTGTATAGCTTGTTTTGCTCAGAGGAAATAAAAAACGAATCATAAACTTGGTCTGACAAATTTTCTATTGCTATAAGTTTGATATGAGAGCTAGGGGGATGGCTCAGCAGAGTAAGTGTGTCCCTGGCAAGCACAGGGCCTGAGCTCAATCCCCAGTTCTGCAAAAAAAAAAAAAGTTTGATATAATAATCATATTCAAAATATTTTTAAGAAATGATAAATATTCTTAATCTATTTCAAATTAATCAATATGCTCCTAAGTATCCCCTGTATCAAATAAGAAGAAAACCTGAATACAAAATATTTGAAAAGCATTCCCAGTTGTCCTCCCATCTCTGTAGGGCGTAGGTTCTGGGACCCCACTCAGATACCAAAACCTGAGGATGTGTAAATCTATCGTAGAAAACAGTACAGTATTTGTAAAAATCCATACATAGCCTTTATATATTTAAAATTCTAAACTTCTTATAATGCTTAATACAATGCAAATACCATGTAAACAGTTGCTACTATATATTGTTTATGGAATAATGATGAGAAAGAAAACATCAGTCTGCTCAGAGCTAAAACAAATTTTTATCAAATATTTTCAGCGAGAGGTTAGTTTAATCTGATGTGGAACCTGACGCTTCACAACACCGCAATGCTGGCAAAGACAGTACCTGAGAGTGTGTGCAATACAGCAAAAGCTCTACTTAGGAAAAGATTTGTCATTTAGTTTTTGTTGTAAGAGATTAAAGATTATTAATACATACTCATAAAACATAAATAATATAAATAAAATTTTCTAAAAAGTTTGGAAGATGAAATTAATATAAATCAAAGCAGAAATTATGAAAGCTGGAAGAAAGCGAACAGGTTCAAAATCTCTGTGGTGATACCGGATCAGCAAATAAATCTCAGACTCAGGAAAACCTGGAAAGCAAAAATTTTATAAGGTGACTATTGAAAACAGAGATATAGCTGGCTATAAAAGATGCAAAATAAATTTTAAAAACATAATTTAAGCTATAGCAATAAAATTTAAGTACACAGAACACAAAACGCTCAGTCAACATATGGATTTCAAGTTAAATCAAAGGAAAACAGAAAATTTAGAATATATTCAATACTAACCCAAGGGACTAGAAAGATGATTTTTTAAAATGTACTATTCAGGAATACCTTAGATAGATGAGCTCAGAGAAAACTTCAATCTATATTTTATCCTTTAGAGAATGGATATTTGTAATATAATGTAAAATATCCAACAATATAACAACATATTAAAATTCTCAGCTGATTTTAATATGTCAGGAGCAAAACTTTCATTCCCAAGCCTAACAACAATCAAACAAAAAAGAGTAATTTTGATTGTTTCAATGAAAATGTTTAAATAAAGTGTTACTAATGGAATCCAGTCCTGTGTTAAGCAATTTATATTAATATGACTTGAATAGGGCTTACAAAACTTGAATCATTAAACAAATATGTAACTGAATGATGCTACTTTAGGAAATCTGATAGTAATCACAAATATGAAAGGAGGGAAAAAATCCTTTAATCATACTAATGCAGGAAACACATTTCACATATTCCTAAAAAAAGTAATACAGAAAAAAAGAACACTGCTATAATAATGATAACTACTTAAAAGTCAAGTATTAATATTACCCTAGATAATGGAAAAAGTAAAGCAATGATAACTATAATTGAGAATAGCTAGTAAATTAATACTATTTAACAATGTTTTTCAACATTAACTTGATGAATCTAGTAAATATAATTAGAGAAGAAAATACAATTATGGGTATATATACAGAAAAAGAACATATGAAACTTTATGTAGTAAACCAACATCACGATTACTTTGGAAACCTGTGAGACTCTGTTTAAATTTTTCATACCTAGTATAATTTGATAAGGTCATAATATAAGAAGTTGATAGAAATTAATACTTTAATACTTGTTCTCTGTTTTGGTAATAAGTTATTAGAAAAGGGAATGACAAAAACATTTGCAGAAGCAACAAAAAAAGTTACAGGATCTATACAAAGAAAACAATAAAATGACTTAGGAAGGACTAAAAGCAATTTGTAAAGAAATAAAGATAAATTATATACTGTATCATTTATATAACCACAATACAAATTTTTATAAAGTAACATGTGCATTTCTTCATTATAACTGAATTTTCAAAAATTTAATTGAATATAATGATACTGAATTTCATATAGAAAAATTAATTTCCCAAATATGCAAGGATATTACTCTAAAAGAAAAAATGCTGTAAAAAAGAAGACATTTGCTTTGTACTGTAAAATAAGTATTCATTGTTGGGTTCCAATAATAGGAATTTAAATAAATAAATAGATCAATGGAAATAAATGAATCCCGTATCATATAATATATATATATATGCATCTGCCAAAATATCTATGAAAAAAATTGAAATTCAATACAGATTTTTATTTTTTTAAAGAGAATGAAAAATAGTAAAAAAATTAGAAATCATACATAATTTCATTAAGCAAAGTGATAGGAATTCAACAATGTTTGTTATACTGCATATTGGTGTCTTTAAATTAGTTGTTCAGATTGCCAGATACAAGCAAGCAAAATTGATCAAACAATTATTGAAAAATATATAGCTTTTACAAGATAAATTTTATATAAATGATACTGGAATAACTGGCTACATACCTAAAAAGTATCAAATTATAACTCTGTCTTATTGCATACATACATTTCTGTTTTATGAAAAAATTAAACAATAAAACATTAATTAAAAAATGACAACAGTTCTACACTGTGTACGTTTATATTCAAAGTAGTTACCTAGAATACAAAACATAAACCAAAAAGATTCTTATAAAAAATAAATAGTAATACAAAATTTTCCTTTCAATGATCTAAAATAAGCTAGCAATATAACTGGAACAAATTAGCATATATATTAAAATATTTTTGGAACAACAAAACATGTAATTGGAGAAGTGTATGAACTACTTCCTATGTATCTCTTCATATATTATATACCTACACACACACATATATATATTTCAGATAATTTAAACACAAGTTTTGAAGAAATTTAAAATAAAATCTATTTACAAAACCAATATAACACAGTTAAAAGCAAAGATATTGTGTGTTTCAATAAGATTTTACTAATCAAGATGGAAAACCTAGCATAGTACAAATATGACATAAATATTCCATTAAATTAGAACAATCATAACATAATATGGCAAAGATACCATTTTGTAATAAATGATAACTTGTAAGAAGAGGAAAATTTATAATGAATTTTGCAATAACATTTTTAAGTTAAGTTTAAAAATGTAGCACTTCAAACAGAAATAATTATGGAAGTATGAAAGTTCTGGTTTGTTTTATGTCTTTTCCAAAACTTTTGGTTACAGCTTGTACTTAAAAACTGCCCTTAGTAGAAAGAACATTCGTGGTGCTTAATTCTAGACTCCCAAACCACCATACTGTCTCAACAGGTGGTAGTAAACCTTGTTTTTAAGTTTCCTATTGTTTTTGTTTATTTCTTCTATTTTTGTTAAATTCTTGCCCAAATAGAATTCTGCATCCCTGAGTAGACACAATGATAAAAATACAGCGACTGACTGGTTAAATGCAACGTAAAACCAGTGGGGGTGGTCACAGAGACAACAAATCTTTTGACCCAGATCATTTCCCGAGGTAGGCATCCAGCTGGTCACGTCATTTTCAAAAGGAAATTAAGTTTTAATAAAAGAAAAACTGATGGAAACTGAAAGAAATTGTCCCCCCATACTCCCAAAAATAAGATAGCTTAATCATTTTCTGTTGCTGAGATATTAATCCCAAGACCACAAATTAAGAGATTTTAGAGGATTCAGTTCACAGCCTGGCTCCATAGTGGAGAGTTTGGTACCAGGGCCTGGGCAAGGACAGCAGCTCATCCCTTGGTAAGGGGCATGCAGAGGAAGAGGAGGAGTAAGGGAGGGAAAGGAACATGACCTTCTAGGTCACACTCCAGAGACCAGCCTCTTCTGATCAGACCCCACCTCCTAACCCTACTCCAACTGAACCCATCAGTGAATGAATCCACCGATGAGTGTAGCACCCCCCCAGACTGAACCGTCTGCCATACATGTGAGAATTTTGGAGAACATTCTAGATCCAAACTTTTACATAGAGCTTATTTACCAAATGCGAGAAGCCCAGGAAATGATCAAATAACATGACACATAGATCTATATGCAATTTCTACCAGATAAGAAGGATATGGTGCCAGAGAAATGAACAAGACTCAGTGACTCAGTAGGCAGCAGAGCAACTGAGGATATGCCAAGAGGACTATAGGGGTCTAGTAGGTGGGGCTACTTAGAGTAGAGTAGTACCTGACAAGTTCAAAGGTTATTCATGGAGGTGTGTTGCTGTCAACTTTATTTGGCAGTAATTATAAACTTTCTGAGATAACTAACAATTTCTCATGTAAACCACAGATTTCACTGATTCATTTAAAAGCATAAGTTCTGGCACAAACTAAAGTTTAATGGAAGATTAATAGTCATCTAATGTCAAATTTTGCCTTATTTACTTTTACCTTAGGTATTTCCCTTAACTATTCTGTTGACAGGTTTTCTAGCCAGTTAAATAGTGGTGATTATTGTACCTACTTCATAGGCCTCTGGAGAAAATGAGATGTTTGTATGTGCATATATTTAGAATAATCCTCAAAACATATAAATATCAACAGGCATGAGTTATTACTATTATCTTGTATTCAGTGAGACAAAAAAATATTCATTGAGTATTTACTGTGTTCCAGATGTTAAATTAGCACTTGAAATAGAAATAGCATTAAGAAATAAGAAATACAAGCCTTCATTTCAAATAGTCCAATGAAATGGACAGAAGTAATCAGGAATTACAAGTCACAGTGCCAGAGCTCCTTCTGTACACGCACGTGTTCCATTCAGCAGATGAAGAGGAGCTTACTCAACAAAACTAGGAAGCAAGCAGACCCTTTGCTGCCTCCCAGGTGAGTCTCGAAGAACAGAAGCAAAAAGTTCGACCCTGGCAATAATAAGTGAATAAAGCATCATCATATGAAAGAGCTCATTCAGCCGCTGGAGCTCAGGTGGAGACCAAGAGACAAAAATGTGGCAGAATGGTTGGAGTAAGGTCAGTGACATAGACAGCGACAGCATAGGAAGGGTGCTGCACCCTTGAGAACTTGGACACAAAAGGCTTAATGTCAAGGATGACATAACAGTAACTCCAAACCCAGCGTGCTCCAAGAGAATGACCCTGGGCTGGTCACTTCAAGGGCCATCTCAGCCATTCAGGAAGACCTGAGTACACACACACACATACACACAGCAATGAAGGAAGCTAACCTGAAGTATTTGGTTTCTAATATAAGAATTTGGAGAAAGAGAGGAGTCTACAGTGAATTTCCAGCTCACACAGTTCCAGCTCTTCTAGTTGGAAAGCAAGTGCAGCTTTTCTTTAAGATAGGAACAAGAGCAGATTGCGTGAGGAGTGCTGTCTGTGAGCAGGCTGGGAGGCATCCAAGAAAACATGTTTACTGTGCAGTTAGGCATCAGGACTGGGGCTCGGGAGAGATGTTTGGCCAGAGATAGGAAACTGTGTTCCAATCACTGCATCAGGGTTGATATCATCCTGTAACCCAGAGAGAATCGACAGGGTCAGAACAACAAGGAGGAAACTGTAGATCAGAGATTTGGAGGAGGTTTCAAAATACGTGTATGTGAGGAAAATCCAAACTTAGATTTAGATTTTCAGTGACATTTTTCTCCTATCTAAATAGGTAAAAATAAGTTAAAAGTTAGACATGTTCTGGAAGATGCTGAGATGCTACAAAGAGTTATGGATTTATTTGGAAACACCAGTGACTTTCAGATTCTTGATTTAAATATTTACAGTTCTACAACTGTGTATCAAACACAAGAAAATAGTTCACAACCTTAAGAAAATTGAAAGAAAAATTATTCACCAAGTAAAGTAGGAGAACTATAAATGTCAGTCTTTAGGTAAATTTCTTAAAAAGTAACCAAAGGCCAAAGGTAATATGCAAAATGAAGACCAAGGATCATGTGTGCTGCTCAGCATGATACACTGAAAACTTAATAGTAATTTATAAAGAAGGAGGATTTATTCTGGCCCAATTTTGGATATTCTAGACCACAGATAATTGGTCCCATTGCTTTGGATCTGTGGTAGGACAGCACAGGGTAGTAGGAGCTCATAGACTCACCAAAACTACCCACTTAACAACCAGAACACAAAACCTGAAGTGAATAAGAGCCAGAGTCCCTGATCACAAGAAGACCTCTACTGAGTCCCCCCGCTGAAATGTTCCACCACCTTTCACAGGAGACCAAGAGAACCTCCATTGAGTATCTGAGGACCAAACTTCAGCACCAAACGTATAGTTCAGTTAATGTATCAAGGTCATACGAACCTTTTTTTCTTAATTTTAAATGAGAATTTGCATATCCCTATGGTAATCAAGTTGGTGTAGAAAGTAACAAAAAAACTCTAATTTAAGCATTTTTAACCCAAAATATGCTTCCACTTAAGAATATTTTCCTGGCTGGATCACTAATATAATTCACAGTGGTTACCTCACTATTCCAAATCTTCACCTCTCTCTAATGAGAGAAAAGCCTTCCACCAAAACACAGTACTGTCATTTGATTCTGTAGGAGGGTTTTAAACTGCCAGAAACAAACAAAATTTTCATTATCACCAGAAACAACACAGACCTACTTTGGCAAAAATAAGCTCTCCTTGACCTCTGCAACAATCTTTTATTTATGGAGACTGTGACATCTGGTACTTTTATCATTTATCATTTTTTATCATCTCTCCTACCGAAAGTGTTAAAACGGTTTATATTTAAATTGAACGTTACTCAGCATGCTCAAGGTTTCACCAGCCTGCAAGGAAAGAGGGAGAGACTGAGAGAAAGAAAGAAGGGAAAACATCACACTGATATTAATTATCAGACTGCAAGGGATCAGGGCCCCATCTGTTCCTAGGACACTTCTGCCACCTTCTGAGGGGTCCCTTGGAACCCGGCGAGGAATGCCTCCCACTTGCGCACCAGCCAGCCTGCCCACCACAGTGCTCTGCTGGCAGCTGCTCCCCGTGCCTCTCTTGCTGGGTGACCACAGCAAAACCCTCTGTGCAAATGCCAAGTCCATGGAAAGGACATTCTTGCCTTCTGCTTCTAAAGCCATCCAACAACAGGCTTCAGGCTACATGAAAGAAGGAAAAAGGAAAACAGATTTTTTGACCTGAAAACCTTACAAGGTCCATCCTCTGGACAACACAGCAGATCTGAATCTGTCAGAGCACACAGGGTGTGCCGTGTTACTTGGGCACTGCAGGACACCAACCTACACTTATAAGGACAGGGACAGCTCCCTTTTAGGACCCTCCGTCATTTGCTCTGCCACTGGTGAAGGGGCTCAAAGAATGCACAAATACCACATGTAAACTGCACTCTCCACTCCAAAATGAGAGTTCTGTGTGTTTCTTTTTATTATACTTGTATATATTTGGAGTTCATAACCATTACACTCATCATACGGAGCTTGTGTGCGTGTATGACACATCTTGTTTCTTCATGCTCACACCCTCCCTCTCTCACTTCTACCCCTCCATCTCTTATTTTCTTCTGCATTAGATTTGTCTCTTCATTTCCTATCTTTTATTTTTCCTTAAAATTTATTTGTAATTTTGATCCATATGTTTCAAATGACATAAATTTCAAACTTTATAATTATTGTCTTCTATTTAGAAACGGAGTTCCCCTTGTAAATATGTAGAAAAGATGTATTGATCTAGGCATAACCTGCAATCTCAGCCTTCTGTTAGATTGACATGGAAAGACAATAAATTTGAACTCAGCCTGAGTAACAAAGGGACTTAGCAAGACCCTGCCTCAAAGTAAAGGTGGGCAGGGATGAGATGTAACTCAGTGTAAAGTCCCTGAATTTAATACTCAGTATCAATTTTATTTTTTTTTATTTATTTATTTTTTTTTGTCTTTTTGAGACAGGGTCTCACTATACAGTTCAGGCTGGCCTTAAGCTCACTTTGTAGCTCAGGCTGGTCTCGAACTCACAACAATCCTCCTGCCTCATCTGAGTGTGAAGATGTAGTAAAACTATGGCTAGAATATGGTGAATGCAGGTAAATCTACACAGCGACATAAAGGAAGCCTCCAACGTACAAGATGAGTTGACACTGGATGGAATTGCAGTGCACAAAATATCACAACCGTACTCAGCCACAACAGTGTTATGTTAACAGCTGTACAACAGAACAGAAATTTTCACCATGTTTTGGAAAATTCAACTGTTCCCAATCACTCCAACGATGCCTGTAGCTTTTGGAAAACATAAAACACAATTTCGCCAGGAGGGTGCCCTATATATAATAATGGCCAAGTTCTACATAAGCAATTTTGAAAGTGACTTTACATAACAAGAGCCTATTTATTCCTGAATTAAAATGCTACATTTTGCATGTATCAGTAGATAATCAAGCTGCTTGAAAGTCTGACATATTTAACTATTATCAGAAAAATATTTTCTAATGAAAATATTTTCAATTAATTCTATCAACCATTTTATATCAATAGTTTTAATCCCCTTTGTTTAAAAAAATGGTTTCCTTTCTTAAGTGATTAGCATTTTTTATTCACTTCTAATCATAGAGATCATTTTGGAGGCAAGGGAAAAGTAAACAAGAAACTGAACAGTAGTCCATTCTGAATAACTTACAGAAGGTATTAGTATGAAATTCAAAAATTAATTATGATAATGAATAACCAAGGTTCCATAATGGAAAAAAAAATGAAAATAGGGGTGAATTAAAGCATTCTTTCAAATGCTTTACAATGCAACCAATTAAAACATGAAAATTTCTTCCTTATACTCGACTCTTCACTTGCCCAGTTGAATTTAAGCACTTCAATTTTATTTGTTCACTTTCATGATTCATACACATACGTGTCTGCATTTCTTTGATATTGACACTGGGCTACTAAAATGTCAAAGGAAGGCCTATCCCTTCTTTCTCTTTAAAATTATGAGTCATGACAAGCTGTTTCATAAAAATTATAAAACAATGCTTCCATTCATTCTTTTCATTTTTGTTACATTTATACATAGTGCTCTAAGTACATATGTGTTTCATATATAATTGGTAATCCTTAGGATAAACTTTATTCATAATAGTAATAAGAAAATCTCTGCATACTTCTCTTAATCTTCTCAACTTCATTAATACCTCTTTATAATGCTAAATTTATGCTTATAGTCTGTCCTCATTTTTATTATACAAAACTGCAAGCACATATAACAGCATAGAGGACAATAAGATGAACTCCTATATTTCTATAATTCAAAAAATTTTAGAACTCATTTGTTTTATTTTTGGTTCTGTTTTGTTTTAGTTCTGTTTTGCTTTTGTATTTAGGGAAGGATCTATAGGATCTCACTACTAGATCGGACTCCAGGTGATTCTCCTGTTTACAGACTCCCAAGAGCTGGCACTATAGGCACACACCACCATGCGCAGTCTCAATCACTGTCTCAGTGAGCCCCAGGGGCAAGGCTGGCACAGAAGGCCTGGGGATTGAACCTGGGCCCCTGAGCCTGCTTGCAGGCACTTTAATCAGCTGAGTTATCTGGCTGGCCCTAATAACTACATTTGTGGTGGTCCTACTTTCAATATTCTTGCTCTTTAGAAATTTTCCTGGATCCCATCATGTTCAAGTCCTCCAGTGCTAACTCTACCTTCTGGATTTCTCTTACCTCTGTCTTTCTTTTGGACCTTTTATCTTTTATTTTTCCCTCTATAACATTCTCT
>PVKA01034580.1:0-23354 GCA_004027165.1 Ctenomys sociabilis | reverse complement strand
ATCATAAGGAAATCAACCAACAACAAATGTTGGAGAGGTTGTGGGGAAAAGGGAACACTTCTCCACTGCTGGTGGGAATGTAGACTACTACAACCATTGTGGAGGTCAGTATGGAGACTCCTCAAAAGAATAGGACTAGAAATCCCATTCAAGCCAGCTATCCCCCTACTGGGAATTTTCCCAAAGGATTTGGATACATTGTATCATAGAGATATATGTATACCTATGTTTATAGCAGCACAATGTGTGATAGCAAAATCTTGGGAACAACCAAGATGTCCATCACATGAGGAATGGTTGAAAAAGATGTGGTATTTCTATATAATGGAGTATTCCTCAGGTATTAAGAATGATAAGTTTGAAGCATTTATACTGAAGTGGATGCCACTTGAACATATACTCATAAGTGAAATAAACCAGAAACACATGTGTAAATATCGTATAGTCTCCCTAGTATAATAAGCGAAAAGGAGAAATACAAAAGGAAATGTACAACAAGTAAAATCAATTGAGTCAGATAAGGCAAAGTGAATGGCATATGCTGCAGGATACTAATCAGCTTTTCTTCTGGATGGTTAACAACCTAAGATCACAAGTCTGAGGATCAATGGAATAGATTATAAGATAGAGAGGCCTCTGCAAACACACTCACACACCTGATCTTCAACAAAGGGCTCAAACAGAGCTTACTGCAAGAAAAATAGCCTCTTTAAAATATTGTGCTGGAAAAACTGGCCTTCTGCATACCAAAAACTAAAACTTGATCCAGCTCTATCACCATGCACTAAACTAAAGTAAAAATGGATTAAAGATCTAAACATTCAAACAGAAACACTCAATCTCATGGAAGAGAAAGTAGCAGGAACTCTTGAAGATATAGGGGTAGTCAAAGAGTTCATGAACAAACATGTATTCGCATGGAAAACTCTTGAAAGAAAAAACAACTGGGATCAACACTTCTTGTGGACTTTCTGCACATCAAAAGAAATTGTCAACAAAGTGCAAAGACAACCCACAAATTTTGAAAAGCTCCTAACCAATAAGTAATCAGCTAAATGTCTGCTCTCTAGAATATATAAAAAACTAAGGTATATTAGGCCCCTCAAATTTAAAGACCCAGTCCAGAAATGGGCATCTGAGATGAATACACACTTTTCAAAGGATGAAATTAAAGAAGCTAATAAATATATGTAAAAACACTCCACATCGCTAGCCATCTGTGAAATGCAAATTAAAACAACACTGAGATATCATCTCTCTCCAGAAAGAATGGCTATCATAAGGAACTCAACCAACACCAAATGTTGGAGAGGATGTGGGCAAAAAGGAACAATTCTCCACTGCTGGTAGGAATGTAGACTGGTGCATCTATTGTGGAGATCAGTGTGGAGACTCCTCAAAAGAGTAGGACTGGAAATCCCATTCAAGTCAGCTATCCCACACCTGAGAATTTTCCACAGGAACTGAAAACATTATATCATAGTGATACAGGTGTACCTATGTTTATAGCAGCACAATTTGTGATAGCAAAATCTTGCAAACAACCAACATGTCTGTCACATGAGGCATGGTGGATAAAGATGTGATATTTCTATATAATGGAGTACTACTCAGCTATTAAGAATGATCAGCTTGAAGCATTTATATTGAAGTGGATGCCAGTTGAACATATACTCATATGTGAAACAAACCAGACACACATGTGCATATATCGTATAGTCTCCCTAGTATAAGAAGTCAAAAGAAGAAATGCAAATAGAAATGTACAACAAAAACTAAAAAGAATTGAGTCTGATAGTTAGGACCAACTGAATTGCATATGCTGCAGGGTACTAATCAGCTTTTCTTCTGGATGATTGCAACCTAAATTCACTGATCAAAAACTGGAGAAATAGAAAAGCCTCAAGGTCAGCCAACATTTTGACCCTAGCCTTTCAAGGTCAGCAAAGACTCAGGACATAGGAGAACTTGTACTGTAACACCATGAAACTCAGTTGTGCCCCAAATCTTCTGATCAAGGAGATTATGGAGCCACAGAGGAAAGTGATCGATGATCTACAGTGTGCCTTGGCAGAGTCACATGGAGAGAAAACTCTCTCAGGCTCTCACGGTGAGAAAACTGGTTAAGCAATGGCCGTGACTCTTCCACGTGGCTGACACTGACAGAGGATCTACAGAGTGAGGTACAGGATTGCAAGATATTTTTTTTTTTGTCTTTTTGAGACAGGGTCTCACTATGCAGTTCAGGCTGGCCTTAAGCTCACTTTGTAGCTCAGGCTGGTCTCGAACTCACAACAATCCTCCTGCCTCAGCCTCCCGAGTGCTGGGATTACAGGCATGTGCCAATAAACCCTGAGGGACTTCAATGACCTCATCAGATACAAAAGCTACAAGTTTTGTTATAGAGGTCTTACTTTATCTCAGTCTTAACCATCCAGCAGAAAAGTAGAAAAATGAGGTATATAACACGGGGCCATAATAATATGTTGAGCTGTAAATGGCTATAGTCAACAACTTCTTCAGATAAATCACTATTATTGTAGAATGCTGGACTGTGTTGTATTGTGTCACTGAGTTCGGGCACCTAGAATGGTTTAATGACAATGGAGTGCCCATCTTTGACAGGTCTAAACAAAAATGGGCGATAGGAAGAATCATGATGTGTTTGTAAAAACAGTACAGTTAGGATAAATATGCAGTGCTTCTGCATAATTCTATGAGAAGCTAAATTTGCACTAATAGTGGTTGGACATGATATTATGTCAGCTTCTAGCAGTATAGACAACCACTAGGAAGATAACAAGGTTGAAATTATTAATTATTGAAACTGTGCTTTAAAAAATAAAATAAGCATACAGCTACATTCTCTTAATTCATTGATTAGAGACATCTGCTATAATAGTGTCTGTTAGTAGAATATCATGTATGCCCCTTGTACAATAACAAAATATTACCAAAACAATTTGCAATGTATTAATTATTCAATCCGTTTTGTTAATTTGATCTGAAACTGTCTCATTGCTATTTGTTCTTTAATAAAAAAATAAATAAAACTTATTAAAAAGCAAAGAAAAGGAAAAGAAACATAAAAGTCTCAAATGCATGCCATTAGGAATGAAAATGGTGTCATCACAGTAGTTCTTGCTGAAGTCAAACAGATCATCTATACCTACTTTGAAATCTTTCTTGGCTTCTAGTAAGATAGAAAATGTATAGAAATAGAACTTTTCCTAGGTATATGTGTTGAATTGAGAAGATATAAAAATCATAAGTAAACCAATATCAATCAGTAAAATCAAAGAAGTAGTTAAAAAACTATCAGCATAGCCCAGACATATTCACTGCTGAATTCTACCAAAACATTTAGAGAAGACTTAATGTCACTACCAAACTTAATGAATTTGAAAGTGATGTAATATTCCCACATTCATTTCTGGAAACAAGCAATAAACTGATACCAAAGCTTGAGAAGAACCCAACTAAGAAAGAATAAGTGGCCGATCTCCATAATGAACATAGACACAAAAGTCCTCATTAAGATACTGGCAAATACAATACAAGATGATTATACACACTGATTTAAAAAAAAAAAGGACTATAGAAAAACGATGGAAACTGTAAACACAAAATATAGGAAAGAAATAGAATGCAAGAAACAGATTCATAGAGCTATAAAGGAAATTAAAATTTTCATTAAAGGCTGGAAAAACTGTATGAATAAAACTGAAGATAGACTTTTTTGTGGTAGCAGTGATTGAACTCAGGACCCTGCACTTGCCAGGCATGTGCTTATTCAATTGAGTTATCTCCCCAGCCCCAGAAGATAGATTTCTAGACCCTGAAAACATCATTGCAGCCAGCAACCAGGAAAGAAACAAAATCTCTTGAAAGCAATAAGGAATGAGGAAACAATAAATTCAGCAGCTACAAGACAATGCAAAAATTTACAAAATAAGATTAAGAAGCATCAGTGAAAAAGAAAGAGTTAACACAAATGACATAAAAAGACTCTATACAAAAGTAATAAAAGAAAACTTGCCAACCATGGGGAAAAATACTCCAAATAACATCAACAATGATAAATCTATCCCCAGATATAGAATAATCAAGATCACAAAAATTCAGCATGAGAACAATGTACCAAAATTTGTTTTATTTCCATGTTTTTATTTTATTTTTTAATTTACTTTATATTTTTAAAGAAAATGCAAAATGGTAAAATAAAGAGAAAAAAGAACATTAGAAATGACACCGAATTTCATTAAACAACATAGTAGGAATTTGACAATTGTTATATTACATATTATTTTCAGATTAGTTGATTAGATTACCATATATAAGCATGTAAAATTGGGAAGAAAAAAATAATAAGCATTAACTCATCCTTTATTTTTATTATTTATTTATTTATTTATTTTCTATTTTATTGAAGTACAAATATCAACGAGACAGTTTTAAGACACCTTAGCAGGACGGAATCAATAAATTAGTACATTGCAAACTTTTCATAATGTTTTGGTATTGTACAAGGTGCACACATGGTATTATACTTCCAGACATTATTATAGCAGATGTCTCTTATCAGTAAACTAAAAGAGTGTAGCTGTTTACACATCTTATTTTTTATACCTGAATTATATCAAAGATTCAATAATTAATACTTTCTACCTTATTATTTTCCTAGTGTTTGTCCATAGTACTAGAAGCCGAACTCATCCTTTAAATGGACCATTAGAAATCAGCAGTTACCCACACTGTCCTGTGTATATACATACACATATATTATTCCCTTATTTATTTTGTCTTTTTCCTCATCCTAGTTTTTCCTTCCCAATTAACAAATTCTTCCCCTTTCATAGTTATCTATTGTACCTTTCAGATTTTATATACTCTTTCAGATTTTTACACTAGCGAAACAATATGATGTTTGCAGAGGTGGATCTGATCTATTTCTCTTACCAGTAGGTCTTTACTTGTATCCATTTACCTATAAAGTATTGAGTTTATTTTTTTTTATTTTTCCATGATTTTATTGAAGAACAAATAGCAATGAGACGGTTTAAAATCAAATTAGTAGGACAGATTCAATAATTCTTACATTTCATATTGTTTTCTTAGTGGTTATTTGTTATACAAGGTGCAAACATGATATTCTATTCACAAACACTATTAATGCACAACCCACTAATCACTGAATTAAGAGAATGTAGCTGTATACCTGTCTTTTTTTCAAAGCTGATTTATAGGACAGTTTCAATAATTAATACTTTTTATATTGTTATCTTCCTAGTGATTACCCATAGTACTAGAAGCAGACAAGATATCCTGTCCAAATAGTATTAGTGCAAATCTTTCTTCTCATAGAATTATGTGAAAGTAGCTGCACATTTATCCTAACTATTCTATATTTAAAAATACAGAATGATCCTTCCTTTGTATCTCCTTTTTTTGTTTAGTCCTGTCAGAGACAGGTATTCTATTGTCATTCAATTATCATACATGCTTGAATTCAGCAAAACAATTCAACACAATCCAATAGTCCACAATAGTAGTGGGCTATCTGAAGAAGTTGTTGACTTAGAGCCTTTTACCGTTCAGCATATTAATATGGCTTTACTTTATACACCTCAATTTTATACTCTTCTGCTGGATGGTTAAGACCGAGATAAAGCAAGACCTATGTAACACAAAATGTAATTTTTGTATTTGATTAGATCAGTCAAGTCCCCTCAGAGTTTATCCTGTAATCCTGTACCTCATTTTGTAGATCCTTAGTCAGTGTCAGCCATGTGGATGAGTCACAGCCATTGCTTGACCAACTTGCTCTCTATGAAAGCCTGTGAGAAAGTTTTGTATGTGACTCTCCTTGGGCACACTATACATCATCAATCACATTCCTACATGGCTCCATAATCTCCTTGATCAGAAAATTTGGGGCACAACTGAGTTACATGTTCTCCTATGAGTACAGGTTCTCCTATGTCCTGACTCTTCACTTGACCATGAAAGGTTAGGGCCAAAATGTTCACTGATCTTGCAGCCCTTCCATTTCTCCAATTTTTGATCTGCAAACTTAGGTTGTTATCCATCCAGAAGATAATCTGATGATTATCCTACAACATATGCAGCTTGGTTTACCCTATCTACATGTCTAAATATCAATCATCTTAGGTATAATGTGGAGCAGATATATTCCATCAAGTACTGATGTATTAAACTTTATGTTCTTATGGAATATGATGACAATTTTTTTAAATAGCATTATACACATATTATTTCACAGAAATTTAGAAATCTAATCATATTGCTGGGTGGGCTTGTTTGTCCGGAGGGTTGCAGGAGTCTCGGGGCTCAGTAGAGAGTCTCACTCATGCAGGTGCCTGAGATTTGCTCTACAACCTTGTAGCAGAACAGTCCTGTAACATTTTTTGTTGTGTCTTTTTAAATTTTTACCCAGAAAAAGAAAAAAGAAATTTACTTGGGCTGGGCTGGGCTGGATTGGGGGCCATGAAAGTTGAAAAAGTTCTCACTTGCTGGGTGGGCTTGTTTGTGGGGGGTCCGGAGGGTTGCAGGAGTCTCGGGGCTCAGTAGAGAGTCTCACTCATGCAGGTGCCTGAGATTTGCTCTGCAGGGGTCTTGCCTACAGCGCCTAAAATTCGTTAGAGAAAACAAACAGATTAACATTTAAAGGAAAGCAATCAGAATCACAGATTTCAAAACATAGACCTTGAAGTAAAGAAGAGCTTGGAATGAAGTATTTCAAGTTCTAAAAGGAAAATAACTTCCTTCCGATATTGATAAACCATGCAAAACTCTGTTTCAAAATTAATGGAGAAGTGAAATACTTCTGTGAGGAAGAACAAATAAAAAAATTCATGATAGTCAAACCAGCACTACCAAAAGCACTGAAAGATATTCTAGAAAAAGATCAAAATGACCACAATTTGAAAAAGAACAACAAAAAGAAACCAGGAAACATGAGAAGCAATTAAACACTGGAAAATTAGCTGACTAACAGCAGGAAGATAGCATGACAAAGATAAGCCAATACAAATCAATTATAACCGACAATGTAAATGGTCTCAATTCACCAATTAAATGTAATAGACTGGCAGAGTGCATCAAGAAACAAAATCCCACAATATATTATACACAAGAAAAAGATTTAACTCAAAAACAAATTCATAAGCTGAAACTCAAGGAATGGAAAACAGTGCTACATGCACCAGGAAATCAGAAAAAAAGCAGGGGTAGCTATTCTATTCAAATACTGTATGAAGTTCAAACCAAGAATGATCAAATGAGATAAATAAGGTCATTAAACACTGGTTAGTTGAAAACAAAGTGATAAAATCATAAATATGTATACACCAAATATGGGAACATTTTAAAGGATGTGAAAAACCAAATAACCAATAACACAAACTTAACAGAGGAAGTCAAAAACCCATTCTCTCAAAAAGACAGGGAAAGAAGACATAAAATCAGCAAAGAGGTAGCAGAACTCAACCAAACCTTTGTTTTTTTTTAAGTGATACATATGTGTCCATATTTTTATTTTCTATTTTTTAATAATTTTATTGAGAAACAAATAACAATGAGACAGTTTCAAAACAGAGTAGTAGGACAGTTTCAATACTTAATAAATAGCACATTGTTGTCTTAGTGGTTATTCATTATACAAGATTCAGACATGATATCCTGTCTACAAATACTATTAGAACAAATCTTTCTATTCATTGAATTAAGAGAAAGTAGCTGTATGTCTATCCTAACTATTTTGAATATACACATGCAAAATGACCCTTCATTTGTGTCCCCTTTTGCTGTTTAGTTTTGTCAGAGAAGGGTATTGCACTGTCATTTAAATACTGTAGGTGTGTGAATTCAGCAAAATATTCCAATATAGTCCAGTAGTCCACAATAGTAGTGGTTTATCAGCAGGACTGGCAATGTCATAAGTTATTGACTTGAGCCTTTTACAACTCAGCATATTAATATGGCTTTACTTTTTATGCTTCGCTTTTATGCTTTTCTGCTATATGGTTAAGACCAAGGTAAAGTAAGACTTATATAACAATAAATGTAACTTCTGTATCTGACAAAGTCAGTCAAATCCTCTCAGGATTTACTCTGAAACCTGTATCACACTTCGTAGATCCTTTGTCAGCGTCAGCCATGTGGATGAGTCACGGCCATTCCTTGACCAATTTGCTCTGTGAAAGCCTGAGAGAATTTTTTCTCTCTAGGTGACTCTTCTTAGGTACACTCTACATCATAAATCACTTTCCTCTGTGGCCCATAGTCTCCTTTATCAGAAAATTTGAGATATATAATGTTACAGTGCAGGTTCTTCGATGTCCTGAGTCCTCACTGACCTTGAAGGGCTAGGGCCAATATATTGACTATCCTTGTAGCCTTTATATTTCTTTAAGTTTTGGTCTGTAAACTTTAGTTCTTAAACACCCAGAAGAGAAGTTTAATGATATTATGACACAGTAACAGAGGCAGTTGTGCTTGACATCACTATATGTCTGAATATCAAACACATTAGACAAAGCATGGAAGTGCTATTTTCCAACAACCACAAATATTCTAAACTTTAAATCCCTACAGAATATGAAAAAGACAATTACACATTTTTACACATGCTTTCAGGGTAAACCCTGAGGGGATTTGACAGACCTTGTTAGATACAAAAGTCATAGGTTTAGTTATATGAATCTTGCTTTAACTTGGTCTTAAACATCCAGCAGAAAAGTACAACCATGAGGTATAAAAATAATGCCATAATTCTATGCTCAGCTGTAAAAGGCCCAAGTCAACAACTTCTAACAATTGCCAGTTCTGCTGATAACCCACTACTAATATGGACTATTTGACTGTATTGGTTTATTGTGCTGAATTCAAGTACCTACAATATTTGACCTGGCAACAAGTATGGAAAGGCCTTTTAAAGACTTCTCCAAATACAGGTTCTCTAACTGCAATGGAACACTCATCTCTGACAAAACAAAATAAAAAAGGGTATGTAAAAAAAGGACGATTCTGTAGTGAAAATATATATGTATATACAAAATAGTATAGGTATAGAGCTACGTTCTCCTATTTCATTGAAAAGAAAGGTTTGTACTAACATTGTTTAGACAAGATACCATGTCTGCATCAGGTCCTCTGAATAATCACTAGAAAGACAACAATATGAAATGTATGAATTATTGTAACTGTCCTACTATCCTGTTTTTAAACTGTTTCAGTATTATTTTATTTTCTCATTAAAATGAATAAAAAATTTTAAAAAAGAAGCTCAAACTTAAAATTTTAAAAATATAATTTTAAAAATGGAATAGATAAAAGATTATGTTGGATAATTCTTAGATGACCTAAAATATATCTGTTTAGAGTGATAAGAGTATCTGTGTACGAGGTGACTGTAGTGTATGCATAAAAGCGTTGTCCAAAATTACAGGAGGAAGGTGCTTGAACTAAATGAGAAAAAACAGTGGTGTTACTTTAAGATGGATCTGAATTTACTAAAATATATTAACTTTAGGGAAACCTCTGGAAAAAATATTTTCCATCAGTACATGTCTATGATAAATAATAACACTCACCTTGGCAAATTTGTACATATGCATGGTGAACCTTGACAATTATCACTCTCCCATACCACCCTCCCCTTTCTCTTCTCCAGACTCTATTCACATCTTCAAGGTCACTTCCTTTTCCCTTTTTCACTATGTCTCTTATATTGTGCTCTTTAAATTATTTATAGTTTGTATTTTTATATAAAAGTGAGCATGTGATCTTAACCTCTATGTCTGATTTACTTCACTTAACATTATGACCTAAAAGTTCAGCTATTTTCATATTCCTCAAAAAACTAGGATTAGAAGTCCAGCTCAATGCAGCTATTCCCCTTCTGGATATTTTTCCAGAACTGAAAACATCATACCACAATGATATATGTGCACACATGTTTATAGCAGTGCAATTTGTCATAGCTAAATCCTGGAAATGATCCAAATTCCCATCAACTGAGGAAGGGATACAAAACATGTGGTGTTTTTATACTTATGGCTAGAGTATTACTCAGCCATAAAGAAAGATGAACTTGAGGCTTTTATAGGCAAATGGATGCAAGTAGAGGCTATACTGGTCTGAAATAAATCAGACTACATGTGTAAACATCGTATTATTTCTCTAACATAAAAAACTCAAAGAGTAAATACAATCTGAAAGTTACAATAAATATAGTGAGAGGGCAAGAAACTAAGCAAAAGAAACAACTGAGATGTGTTAAAGGAGAAAAGAAAAAAATGGAAGATGAAGAATAATGTATGTATATACACAGAATTGATAAAATGATTGTACCTCTAATTGCTTTTTTGAAGGTATAAGCTAATGTTAAATTTTTTATTTTGAGAAATTTTGCAAGCTTTTATCTGGTAATCTGAGCAACCGCATTGAAGACAACAATGTACAATGTAACAACCATTGTTGAAGACCTATCATCTTGTTTGGGATTTTGTTGAAATTCTGTATCATTTCTAATGTCTTTTCTGTTATTTTTTTATTCTCTATAAAATAAAAATTTAAAAATTCATCCATTATTGTACATATAACTTGTACTATATTGCATGTAAATACCACATTTTCTTATCCTTTAATCTTTTGATGGATATATACACCACTTCTATAATTTAGGTATTGTGAAATGTGCTGTATAAAAGAAGTATAGGTTGGACAACAAAGATGTGGATGGGATGAGCAATTACTGGGAAGATCTTAGGAAAAAAGGCTGACAGTTGGAAAATGAACTTGACCTGAAACTAGTTTGCTTCAGTAAATTATATACAAGTTATAGTCACAGCAGTGCCAGAGATGGAAGAAGCAACAGGTATAGTTCTGACACAACACCCCTTTTAAAAGGGTCGAGCCAAGACAGAATGTTTGAGAAAATGGCAATTGAGATTGAGCAACTTTTGGCAAGGCTTACAGAGGTGAATGACAAAATGTCAGAATATACCAATAGCGCAGGTGTCCCCTCCTTGAATGTAGCATTGATGCATACGTTACAGTGACACAAGGACGTGTTGCAGGATTATACACATGAATTCCATAAAACCAAAACAAACTTTGTGGCAATATGAGAAAGAAAGAATCTCACGGGATCAGTGTGAAAATATAGAGTCATATAAAAGTGGGTCTGAAGTAAACAACAAGAGAACTGAAGTATATTTGAAAGAATATGGCCATCTTTGAAACTCAGATTGTCTGATAGAAGCAACAATAAGCATTGCTATGGCAGCAAAAGAAAATATGACTTCACAGAAATATTGTACTCAATTCACAGCAGAATGAACACCTTGGCTAATCGTTTTCCTGCTGTGAACAGCTTAAATCAAAGGATCAACCTTAGGAAACTGTGAGACTCACTCATCCTAGGTAGCGTAATTTGTATCTGTACCAACCTATTGCTGCTGTATGCATTCCATTGATGGGACCTCTCCAGGAACTATTGACAACCACCTCTTTCACAACCTGATCTGGTGTAAGAAAAAGAAGAGAGGAGAATTTCACTGCCCTGATAATTAGCCTGACCAGCGAGGTGAATTCAAAACTGATAGTGAGGGGTCTTTAACATGGATTGAGCTAAAGCCAGTTTTCTTGTGCTATCTTTTATAGTACACATTTTCCTGTTTTTGGTTTAAAATTTTAAAAAAAGTTTCAATTGTTTGTGTCTCCTTGGGAGGTAAGTAAAGCAATCAAAAACAAGAGTTTGTGCTTCAGCGATAGTGTTGAAACCTGATGACAAGCCAGGTTCAGAGAGCTGGACTCTTCAGAATACCAGGTTTCTCTGTACTATCGAAAGACTCTTTCTTTCAGCCACCAGACTGAGTTGTGAATAAAAACAATTCTTGTCCTTTTATTTGATCCCCATGATGAAAATTCACAAGTCTTTTCTTGATAACCTTGATAGATTACTTGGTGTTCCCAGATCTTCTGGTAGTCAAGGAAAATTTTTCAGAGTTTAAGCCATCTTCAATTCAGCATGGTTAAGTTTAAAAGAACGCTGCAAAAAAGACTCTGCTTTTTTCTTTTCTTTTTTAAAATTACAAGTACATTGGGATTAACTGTATTGCTGGGAAAATATCAAGGACAGGCCTTTTATTTTTATTTTTTAAAGAACCAGTCATTTGATTTTTTATTCCATTTGATTAATATTTGCTATTAAATGATGATGAAATCTTAACTTCTACTATGACAAAAAAATAAAAATCTAATAGCCAGTAGGAAAAAAGAAGTATAATTGGTACCATAAAACAGGAGCGAAAATAGAATCTTATAAATTGGTCAAATATATTCAGTAAAAGTAGAAAATGCCACTGGTAAGTAAGAGAAAAAAATTATACACATGATCAATGTTAATCTAAATAATCAACAATAATTCAAAATATAAATAACCTAAATGTGCCAATTAAAAGATGGAATGAATAAAAACAAAACCTAGCTTCATAGTGTCTATAAGAAACCACTTGATGTGGCTGGGAAGATAGCTCAGTAGAATAAGTGCTTGCCTGGTAAGCACAGGGTCTTGAGTTCAATCCCTGGTACCACAAAAATAAGAAAGAAGCTGCTTTAAAGAACAAAGACAGATTAAAAGTAAAAGGGTTGAAACATAAGAGGTGTGATCAAAATATACAATGAATGTTTAAAGTTTTAAAAATATTACAGTATAAGACATATTGCCATTAATTTCCCCAAAAAAATCCCTGCTCACTTTGAGCAACCTTATCCTCATCATCTTTAGCACTCATCTTTAGCACTTTCTTAATCAGTTCTAAAAGTTATCTTTTGTATCTGTAGAGGCTATGATTAAAAAAAAGCACACAATGCCAAAAGTTGTTGACTTGAGCCTTTTACAGCTCATCATATTAATATGGTTTTACCTTTTATACTTCGTTTTTATACTTTTCTTTTGGATGGTTAAGACCAAAATAAAGCAAGAACTATATAACAAGAAATATAGCTTTTGCATCTGACAAGGTCAGTCAAATCCCCTCAGGATTTATCCTGTAACCCCATACTGCACTTTGTAGATTCTTTCTCAGTGTCAGCCATGTGGATGAGTCAGGGCCATTGCTTGACCAATTTTCTCTCTGTGAAAGCCTCAGAGAATGTTTTCCTTCCATATTACTCTCCTTAGGCATACTCTACATTATCAATCACCTCTATGGCCCCAACAACTTCTGACATTGCCAGTCCTACTGATAACCCACTACTATTATGGACTACTGACTGTACTGGAATATTTTGCTGAATCCACACACTTACAATATTTAAATGACAATGCAATACCCTTCTCTGACAAAACTAAACAAAAAATGGATACAAATGAATGACCATTTTGTATCTTTATATTCAAAATAGTTAGGATAGATGTACAGCTACATTCTCTTAATTCAATAAATAAAAATATTTGTTCTAATAATGCTTGTGGACAGGATATCATGTATGCATCTTGTACAATGAATAACCACAATGTGCAATGTATTTATTATTGAAGATTTCCTACTAATCGGTTTTTAAACTGTCTCATTGCTCTGTTTCTCAAAAAATTTATTTTAAAAAACACACACAATGAATGCCACTGTTGAGTGCCATGCAACAGAAAGACAATTTCTTAAAAGCATTAGCATGTATATTCATCACCTTATTCACCATATCTGAAACCATGTGACTTCTGGTTTTTCTGCAAAGTCAAAATGACCATGAAAGGTAGATAATTCAAATAGATTCAGGATACAGAGGCAGCTAGGTCAGTGGAATTATACACACTTATGAACGAAGACTTTCAGAATTTCTTCAGAAAATCACAAGAATAATGGCATATATATGTTTCAAATGAAGGAATGTGTTTTGTGGGGGATTGATAATGATGTCTTTCAGTGTAATAATCTCAATTTAAACATTCACCATATTTTACATGCAAACATAACTATATTAGCAATATTATAGTAAAACAAATCAGACTTCATAATGACAAAATTATCAAGGATAAAAATGGGCACTTAACAGTGATAGAGGGTTAATTTTCCAAAAAACACATGATAGTTCTAATATGTATACATACTTAACAAAGCCAAAACATCTAAGTGGAAAACTATAATATCTCCATTATATTTAGAGATTTCAGCATCTGTCTCTCAGGTAACTGATAGATCAAGCAGGGAAAAATCAGTAAAAACTTAGGTTATCTAAACAACATGATTAGTTAACTTCACCTATTTGGTATGGACTACTTTGTCATCAATAGAATTTGCATTCTTCACCAAATAAGTTCATACTCTGAAGCATAAAACCAGAATTTCTTCTGTAGATAGATGAATAAATATGATTCAGTGCTTTAAAAAAGTAGGAAATGATCTACTAAGCTATGAAAAGATGAGGAAGAAGCTTAAATGCAGATTAGCAAGTGAAAGAACTCATCTGAAAAGGCTACATACTGTGTGCTTCCCACAGTGTAGCACCTTGGAGAAGACAAAGCTATGGGATAGTAAACACATCAATGCTTCCCACAAGCTAGCAGAGTGGGAGGGATGAATACACAGAACACAAAGGAAAGTTGTGATTAAAATAATTTGGATGAGCCCAGGGAGATAGCCCAGTAGAATAAGCACTTGCCTGGCAAGGGCAGGGCCCTGAGATCAATCCCTGGTACTGTAAAAAAAAAAAAAAAAAGGAAAACAATTTTGATGAAACTATAGTTGCTGATAAATGGCATTCATTAAATATTTGTTCAAACCCATGCAATGTATTCTGCCAAAAGTGAACACTAATGTAAAGCATGGATTTAGGGTGATAATGATGGGTTCATCAAGTTTAATAAATGGGTTCATCAAGTTTAATAAATGTATCTGTCTGGTGAGGAATGTTTAAAATGGGAAAGGTTGTTAGTGTGTAACAGAAAGAGGTATATGGGAAATCTTTGTTCTTAGGCAAAATTTTTATGTGATCCTAACAAATCTTTTTTTAAAAATAAGATTTTTTAAAATCTCCTTAACAAAATCTAAAATAAAGTCACACAAATATCTCCTCAGGTAATAATGAAATCAAATAAAATCAGTAATAGAAAGGCAGCTTAAAAAGAACCAAATATTTGGAAATTAAAAAATTGACTTATAAATAATCTGTAGGACAACAGTCTTCAAGATAATTATAAGGTATTTTAAACTAAAATAAAATTAAATTTAAGCTCATCAAATTTATGGCAAACAACAAAACAGTGCTCAGATGTAAAGTTATAGCATAATAAATTCATATATTAGAAAATAATAAAATTCTCATAATAATAGCATAAACTTTCTTCTTACCTAACTAGAGAAGTTCAAATTAAGCACAGAGCCAGCAGAAGACATTAACTTATTAAAAATAAGTAGAAAAATTGAGTTGTTAAGAAAACAGGAAACCCACAGAGAAAATCAATGAAACCACAGGTAGTTCTTTGAAAAAGGCCAATAAAATTTATAAACCCATAGCCAGGATTACCAAAATAAGAGTGTATACACAAAAGCTTAGTAATGGAAATGGAAAGGAAATCATCATGTTGTACAAATTCCACACACATTGGTACTAAACACAACTCTATTCCCACAAGTTTACAAATTAGATAAGATAGATCAATTACTTGAAAATTAGCAAACATCCAAAGTGACACAAAAAGTAGATCAGGTCAGACATGGTAGTACACATGTGTAATACCAGCACTTGGGATGCGAAGACAGGAGGATTTTCATGGATTAACAGCCAATCTGGGCTGCACAGTGAGTTCACTTCCAACCTGGAATATAAATGAGACCTAATCTTAAAATATCAGCAAAGAATAATAACAATAACAATAGTAGATCAGCCTGAGTATAACCAGATGGCCTTAATATCTACCTAGATAGATACCTATATAGACAGATAAAAATAATAAATTGAAGCAGTAATTTAAAATGTTCTAAAAAGATATGTCAGTCTTACACAGTTTCCTTGTTGAATTCTGTTAAACAAAGACCAAATAACATTAATAAAAATTGATATTAATTCTCCACAAACTATTACAGAAATTAATAGAATAAGGAGCATTTTCTACTTCATTCTATGAGGCCAACATTATCCTCATTTCAAAACTATACAAAAATTACCCAAAAATGATTCATAAAAATAAAATCATTAACAGAATATTAAAAAGTAAAATAAATACTGTATAAAAAAGAATTATATACAATGCCTAAATGAAATTTATTTCAGGCAAGGAAGGATGATTCAACACTTGAAAATTAGTTAATGTATCTCATTGAACCACAAGATAAGAAAGTTATATCAGTTGATGCAGAAAAATCTTTTCACAAAAACCCAACAACCACGCATGATAAATCTAATCCACAAAGTCGGAGTAGAAGAATTTCCTCAATTGGAAAAGAATAGATGCAAAGAGAAATTGCACCTCATGTCATAATCTATGATGGCAAACTAGAAAATTTTCCCTAAAGAAAATTTACAAGAAGAACACAATGGTGTCCACTGACCACTTCTATTAAATGTTGTACTTTTTACCTTGTCTAGTGTGGTAACACAGGAAAAATATACACAAATTGGAATGATACGAAAAGCTAACTTTTTGCTAAAATGTCACCAGTCCATGTGGAAAAATTGAGAAGAACTAAAAAATGAGGAAACTCATGAAATAAACTTTGAACAAGTAAGTATATAATTGCCTTGGTTCATGAACACATCTCTTCACCAATAAATTAGTTGAGGAACATTAAGTAAAGTTTTATTTCAATTAGAAAACTCTGATCCTTTTGTGAGCCCAGAAGACCCATGGAAGCCCAGGCCCGCCCATGTAGAGAGTGACCTGCCTGACACAGGAAGGCTGACTCTGGCAATTTTCCGGATCCTCGCCCCAAAGCCAGCTAAGACAGGGAATTTTCATTACTTGCAATGCATCCCAGTTTGGATCATGCTCGCCTGAATAGGGAACCAACACAGGGGAACCAAAGGAGCTGTAGCAAAAAAGGAACTGAACACAACAGCTAGATCCAGGATAGGCATACCTGGATAATCACAAAATTAAAAGACTGGCACCTGACTCTCATAACAAAATAAGGTTATAGCTGCACCAAAGCTCTACACCAAAAGTCAAAGTTCAGTGCTATACAAAATGACAAAGACAAAGGGAAAAAGGCAATCCCAGACCTTGAGTCCACCAAGAAGGGCAGAGGACACTAGCTCAGTTGCAATGAATGAATGAACAGATACAGCAGCAAAGGAACAACAGCAGAAAGCTATAGAGGCAATAAAATGAGAAGTAATTTCCCAAATTAAAAAAGAAATATCTGAATAAATAGTACATGAAATAAAGAATGAATTCCAGAAACATTGGGTGGAAAAACTAGGCTTACACAGAACAAGGGTAGAGAGCACTATTCCAGCTGAAATATATTAATTAACAGCATCTGAAGCAAAGAAAGAACAGCAGAAAGATCATGAGGAACTCAAAGCAGAAATAAGCTCTGAAATCAAAAAAGAATTCCATGATAAAAAAGAATTCTTTCAAATTATAGCATCTGAAATACAGAAACAAGGCCAGAAATATTTGGAGGAAACCCAACATGGAAGAAACATGCAGAAAAAGAATTAATAACTACCTCTAAAGAAGACATGGATAAAAACATTGAGGAGATCAGAAATATGATGGATTCCTTCAATGAGCAATACAGAAAAGAAATAGAACACATGAAACACAGTCAAACAGATATATAAGAAATAAAAATATCAATCACGAGTCTAAAAACCGTTTGAATGAAAGACAGAGATTCAGATCATGAAAATGCTGGAGCACCTAGTGAGAAGCTGAGAAAGAATCTCTTAAAAACAATGAGAATGCAGGAAAAAATAATCCATCACATGCAAGATGAGGCAAGGATGAACAACGTGAGAATAATTGGTATCAATGAGAATGAAGGAGTCAATACAAAAACATAAAAGAATTTGGGGAGAAGTAATCGCAGAAAACTTCCCAAATATGAGGAAACAATCCAACATTCAGGTCACCGAAGTACACAGAACACCAAATAACTTCAAACCAAGTAGAAACACACCAAGACATATAATCGTTAAGATCCCAGAAATCCAAAACAAAGACAATATACTGAAAGCTGCTAGAGACAAGGAGCTCACATTCAAAGGAAAACCCATCACAATTACAGCCAACTTCTCTTCATAAACAATGAAGGCAAGGAGAGCATGGAGAAGAGTTCTTCAAGTCCTACACGAAAACAAATTCCAGCCCAGATTATTTTACCCTGCAAAACTCTCTTTCAAGTTTGATGGACAAGTGAAATACTTCCACGACAAAGAACAACTAAAGAATTTCATGATGAAAAAGCCAGACCTTAACAGGCTGCTTAAAGATGTTCTAGAGAGAGACCACAATGACCAGAATTCCATGAATAAGAATGGAAGAATCCCACTAAACAGGACAATTACACACTGGGTACAAAGGAGTAAACAATACCAGGTAAATATCATGGCAAACATAAGTCAACACATTTCAATTATAACCATCAATGTAAACTGATTCAATTCTCCAATTAAGTGAAATAGACTGGCACAATGGATTAGGAAACAAAATCCAACAATATGCTGTATACAAGAAACACACTTGACTCAAAAGGACATTCATACACTCAAACTCAAAGGATGGAAAACAATACTACATGCCCTAGCACCTCAGAAAAAAACAGGAGTAGCAATTCTGTTCTCAGACAGTCTCAACTTTAAACCGAGAATGATCAAATGACAGAAAGAAGGCCACTTCTTTGGTCAGAGGAAAAATTCAAGAGCAAGAAGTAACACTCATAAAGATCTATGCACCAAACACAGGAGCACCCACCTATGTAAGACAAATATTAAGGGACATGAAAAAATTAATGTCTAAGAACACCGTCTTAACAGAAGACCTTAACATACCCTTATCTCAAAAAGATAGGTAAATCAGACAAAAAGTTAGCAAGGAAGGAACTGAACCAGAGCTTGGAACAAATAGACCTGGTGGACATATACAGAGTGTTCCACCCAACCACAGGTGAATACACATTTTTTTCAGCAGCACACAGTTCATTTTCCAAAATACACCACATACTAGTCCAGAGGTCATGCCTAAGTATATGCAAGAAAATAGAAATTATCCTATGCATACTATCTGACCACAATGCAATGAAACTGGAACTAAATGACAAAAGGAACCAGAAAAACCAACTAAGTCATGGAAACTAAACACGCTACTCAGCAATCAATAGGTTGCAGAAGAAATCCAACCAGAAATTCAACAATATCTACAATTCAATGGAAATTCAAGTACAAGTTACCAGTATTTAGGGGATGCGACAAAAGCAGTTGTTAGAAGGAAAATCATAGCTATGAACTCACACATTAGGAAAACAGAAAGGGAACAAATTAGCACCCCAATGTTGCACCTCCGACAACTAGAAAAAGAAGAGCAAACAAAACCCAGAGCACAAAGACGGGAAGAAATCATAAATATTCGAGCAGAAATTCATTCAATTGAGATGAAGAAAATAGTTCAAAGAATGCACAAATCAAAAAGTTAGTTCTTTGAAAAACTAAATAAAGTTGATAAGCCTCTTGCCAATCTCATCAAAAAGAGGCAAAAGAAAATTCAAGTACAAGCGATAAGGAATGAAAAGGGTGAAATCACCACAGACCCAGTGGAAATTCAGAAGATTATCAATAGTTACTTCGAGAATATTTACGCTCACGGAATAGAAGACACAGAAGAAATGGACAGATTCCTTGAAAGGTACAAATTACCAAAACTGAACGAAGAAGATATAACAACTGTCAATGAGCTGATAACAGCCAACAAAATAGTCTTTTTATTATGTAATGAAAAAGCCTATCGACAAAGAAAAGTCCAGGTCCTGATGGATTCACAGCTGTATTCTACAAAAAATTTATATAAGATATAATCCCCACACTCCACAAAATCTTCCATGAACTTGAAAAGGAAACAGTCCTCCCAAAATCATTTCTGGAGGCAAGCATAATACTGATTCCAAAACCAGGGAAAGACACAACCAAAAAGGAGCACTACAGGCCAGTCTCCCTCATGAACATAGATGCAAAAATACTCAACAAAATCCTGGCATATAGAATATAGCAAATCATCAAGAAGATCATACAACATGACCAGGTATTCATCCCAGGGATGCAAGGATGGTTCGATATTCGAACATCTATAAACGTAATACACTATATTAATATACTGAAATCTGAAAACCACATGATCATCTCAAGTGATGTAGAGAAAGTCTTTGACAAAGCCCAACATTCATTGAAATTCCAGGTCCTAGAGAAAATTGCAATAGATGGACTCTACCTTAGCTTGATAAAAACCATCTGTGCCAACCCAAAACCTCATATAATCCTAAATGGGGAAAAACTGAAACCTTTTACTCTTAGGTGGGGTACAAGACAAGGATGTCACCTATCACCCTTCCTATTCAATATATTCGTGGAATGCTTAACAAAAACCATTAGAAAAGAGGGAGAAATAAAGGGAATAAGAATAGGAAAAGAAGTTAAATTATCACTATTTGCAGACGACATGATACTTTACTTGGAAGACCCCAAAAATTCCACCAAGAAACTGTTAGTACTGATAGGGAAATTCAGGAGCATAGCAGGATACAAAATCAATACTCAAAAGTCAATAGCATTCCTCTAGACAGATAACAAGCATACTGAAAGGGAAACAATAGAAACAATAGCTCTTGTAATAGCACCACGGAAAATGAAATACTTTGGGATTCACTTAACCAAGGAGGTCGGAGATTTTTTCAAGGAAAATTACAACAACCTAAGAAAAGAGATTATAGAGGATTTCAGAAAATAGAAAGATATTCCATGCTCCTGGATAGGAAGAACCAACATCATGAAGATGCCCATACTCCCAAAATTGCTGTACAGATTTAATGCAATCCCTGTCAAACTGCCACCTAACATATATTTGGAACCACAAACGACCTAGAATAGTAACAGCAATCTTGGCCAATGAAGGCAAGGCAGGAGGCATCACAATTCCTTTCTTGAAATTATACTACAAAGCCACTGTGATAAAATCAGTGTGGTATTGGCAACATAATAGACCTGAGGATCAGTGGAATAGATTAGAAGATGCAGAGGCATCTATAATCACACTCAGTCATCTGATCTTAGAGAAAGGGGCTAAACAAGCTCACTGGAAGAAAGATAGCCTCTCTTTCTTAACAAATGGTGCTGGAAAACCTGGCTTTCTACATGCCGACAACTAAAAGCTATTGTTTCTATTGTTTCCCTTTCAGTATGCTTGTTATCTGTCTAGAGGAATGCTATTGACTTTTGAGTATTGATTTTGTATCCTGCTATGCTCCTGAATTTCCCTATCAGTACTAACAGTTTCTTGGTGGAATTTTTGGGGTCTTCCAAGTAAAGTATCATGTCGTCTGCAAATAGTGATCCAGCTCTATCACCATGCACTAAGTTAAAGTCAAAATGGATTAAAGATCTAAACATTAAAACGGAAACACTCAATCTCCTGGAAAAGAAACTAGGAGGAACTCTTGAAGACATAGGGGTAGGTAAAGAGTTCATAAACAAACATAAATTCACACGGGAAGCACTTGAAAGAATCAACAACTGGGATCAACTCTTCTTAAGGAGCTTTTGCATGTCAAAAGAAATTGTCAACAGAGACAACCCACAAATCTTGAAAAAATCCTAACTAATAAGTAATCACACAGAGGACTACTGTCTAGAATTTATAAAGAACTAAGATATAACAGGGCTCTCAAATTTGAAGACCCAGTTCAGAAATGGGCATCTGAGATGAATACACACTTCTCAGAGGACGAAATTAAAGAAGCGAATAAATATATGAAAAAATGCTCCACATCGCTAGCCATTCATGAAATGCAAGTAAAAACAACACTGAGATATCATCTCACTGCAGAAAGAATGGCTGTCATAAGGAATTCAACCAACAACAGATGTTGGAGAGGTTGGAGAGATTGTGGAGAAAAGGGAACACTTCTCCACTGCTGGTGGAAATGTAGACTGGCACAACCACTGTGGAGGTCAGTGTGGAGACTCCTCAAAAGAGTAGGACTAGAAATCCCATTCAAGCCAGCTATCACCATTCTGGGAATTTTCCCAAAGGATCTGGAAACATTGTATCATAGTGATACATGTGTACCTATGTTTATAGCAGCGCAATGTGTGATAGCAAAATCTTGGAAACAACCAAGATGTCCATCACATGAGGAATGGTTGAAAGAGATGTGCTATTTCTATATAATGGAGTATTATTCAGCTATTAAGAATGATAAGTTTGAAGTATTTATACTGAAGTGGATGCCACTTGAACAGATACTCGTAAGTGAAAGAAATCAGACACACATGTGTAAATATCGTATATTCTCCCTAGTATAAGAAGTGAAAAGCAGAAATACAAATGGAAATGTACAACAACTAAAATCAATTGAGTCTGATAAGGCAAAGTGAATGGCATATGCTTCAGGATACTAATCAGCTTTTCTTCTGCATGGTTAACAACCTAAACTCATAGATCAAAATTGGCGAAATACAAGAGTCACAAGGCCAGCCAACATTTTGGCCCTCGCCTTTCAAGTTCAGCAAAGACTCAGGACATACGAGAACCAGTAATGCAAAATCATGAAACTTAGTTGAACTCCAAATTTTCTGAACAAGGAGATTATGGAGCCACAGAGGAAAGAGACTGAAGTTCTATAGTGTGCCTGGGGAGAGACACATGGAGAGAAAACTTTCTCTTAGTCTCTCACAAACAGCAAATTGGTCAATCGTTGGCTGTGACTCATCCACATGGATGACACAGACAAAGGATCTACAGAATAAGGTACAGGACTACAAGAAATCCCTGAGTGGACTTCACTGACCTCATAAGAAACATAAAGTACATGTGTTGGTATATAAGTCTTGCTCTATCTAGGTCTTAACTATCCAGCAGAAAAGTATAAAAGTGAAGTATACATCGCAGGGCCATAATATTAAGTTGAGCTGTAAATGGCTATGGTCAACAACTTCTTCTGATAACTCACTAATTGTTGTGAAATGCTGGACTGTGTTGGATTGTGTTGTTGAGTTCAAGCACCTAAGTTAGTTGAATGACAATGGAGTTCCCATCTCTGACAGGTGTACACAAAGGAAGGGGTATAGAAAGGAAGAATCATGATGTTTGTGTATGGACAGTACAGTTGGGATAG